>CM055103.1:4799755-4928060 GCA_029204225.1 Diphasiastrum complanatum
TTAGGCCTGACTTAGAAAAAAAAAACTTGAATCAGTGGTTGACTTCTTAGAATTTTCTCAATCAAGAATGTCTATCAGCATAATGATCATCTTTTTTGGTAGCAAATGGTTATGATACTCAAAAGTAAATTTATGTTCAAGAATCGATGATGAATGTATATAGAATCTTGTTTGCCTCTTTAAAATCCTCTTTTTTAATGTCAGAATTAGAGAAACATTATCATGCGTCATTTTTTGTGTTCAGGATTGGATGCAAGAAACACCAAAACAAATTATGACCTTTCTTTAGAGTGGATTAAAATCATTGTATTATTGTCCAAATATTCTACATCAATTTGTTACCAGCCGTTACTTCATATGGAAACAAAGCAAGGTATGCAATGATTGTACATTACATTAGTTTCAAGATTGCATGAATCAAAAAAGCACT
Source organism: Diphasiastrum complanatum (assembly GCA_029204225.1). Classification (NCBI taxonomy): domain Eukaryota; kingdom Viridiplantae; phylum Streptophyta; class Lycopodiopsida; order Lycopodiales; family Lycopodiaceae; genus Diphasiastrum; species Diphasiastrum complanatum. Next base: position 4,800,186 of record CM055103.1, read on the forward strand.
TAGTTTCCTTGAGTTAGTTTCTTTATTCAGTCTACAAGAATGTGTAAGATGCTCATAACATATATTAGAGGTTTCCTGGTAAAAAAATAGCTTTAAATTTTGAATACTACTTTATCTTGCTTTTTAAAAATCTCTTACCAAAGCTTCAGTTTGAAACATACTAAACCCTAAACAATGAAATATTTTGATGACTAAGTTCATCAAGCTGAGTACAAAAAATCTTGATTCTCGAAGACTAACTTTTGTATCTCCCTACTTCTAAGCATAAACTCTCAATTTTCAAGCCTCATTAAATCCAACACAATATAAAATCATTTCTTTGATTCATCCTAATCATGTTCATCTAGTTCGCTACTTGGGCACTCAATGCATATGTAGACGAGTCACCAACTTATTAAAAAAGGTAACAAATATTCATTAAAAAATATGAAATTATTAACAATGTCCCCAATTTTCCTGCACATCCAAAAGTCTTATGATGTTTTCTTTCGATGATTGAATCTCTTTTCATGTTATTAGTGAATTAGGATTGATTAAAAGAATCTTGCCTTTGTAAACTTTTTTCTAACATAAATTGGGTTTACATAAATTTATGATGATTACATATTTTGATAAACTAGGTTCATTGAATTGATTTTTACTACTAAAGAATAACACTATCGTGGTTCAATAAAAATGATATTTTGTCTAGTTCGTCAAAAACAGTAATTGTAAATAAATCTTCAGTTATGAAATTTTAGTGCTAGATGATGACATGCTCAACTAATGTACTATAGAAATTGTTCTAAGAGAACATCTATGCTTGTACAAAAAGTTGATTATAATTTGGAATTGGAAATATTAGTGGTGCTTACAATAATTATGATAGAATGAGTTCTACTATTGAAAATTTTCACTATCTTGCCCCATAAGAAAATTATCTTTGCGAACCTAAATCATGAATGCTATAGTTGTAAATGAATCTTCAACTATGAAAATTTAGTGATAGATGTTGGCATGCTCAAATTGTTATATAATGAAAATTTCTAATAAGAGAATGTCTTTACTTTTACAGGTGTTGTATATATCTTAAAAGTGGGAACGTTAGTGGTGGTGCTTACAATAAACACGAAATAATGTGGACTTGGTGAGATATTTTAATTGGATCCAAATGCAACTTGTCATGGAAAACAGATTGGTATCAGAAAATGCTCAATCATTGTTCATGCAGCCACTCAAAAAGGAAAGTTATTGTTTGTTCCTACAATGGATGTCGATACTTTGGATGAAGCAATTGGCGGTTTTGTCATTTGGCATATTCAAGATGTGAAAGTCAAAGATAATGCTTCTTGGTTTCCAAGGGAGGCTCGAACTTGGGACCAAAGAAACTTTGGATGCCAAGTTAACCAACTAGGCCAACCCCTTTGGGCAAAAGTCAAAGATAATGACACATTGAACAATTCAACGAGAGTACAAACAAATGCCAACGTGGATGATGATGATATTGAAGATCCAAGTGAGGAGATCATTGAAGAAGCACTGATTCAAAATGAGGCAAAAAGATTACATGTCAAGATTGGCTTGACAAGAAGGTAAAAGTTTTTAATGCAGGTTGTGAAATTGCCCTAGGAGAAGGGTACATTTTGCTTGTATTCTCGTATGAGGCAATTAACGTTGAGGAACTTGGTGACGACCACGTGGGAATTACTATAATGAAATGGTATGGGCACGATGAATGAGAAGTCAGACTTGCTAAAATGGCCAATTGATCAAGTCACTTAATGAATGGATCAAGACTGAGGGGTTTAGAAACAACAAAATCTGACTTCTTAAATGATGATGAGCATAGTAGTGAAGAGTTAAACGCTACCTTTCTAATGGTCGGAGAAACGTTACTCGACAAAAAAAAAGGCCATATAACATGATTCATAGAAAAGCAAAAACTTCAAGTTGTTCAAGTGAGAAAAAGAGAGAAGCCAAGTGCTCATTGGAAGCAATTCAAAAAGTGGCATCCATAGATTGTTGCAAGCAACAATGTTGTCAACTTATGAGTCGTGACAAGATTCATGATGCACGAAAGCAATTTTGGGGCCAAAGTTTTGAAAACAGGGTGACATATGTGTATGACATGTTACAAACTACACATAATGTAAGCGGTTCAAGATGCGCATACATGATGTTTCAAAGAGAGCCAATTTGTAGTGTAGCGTGGTACAAAATCCATGGATTGCCAAAAGCTTCATTTCATAGGTACAAGCCATCCTACAATGAAGGGTCCAGAAAGTCAATACATGGCAATGCACAAATTATTGGACGAGCTTGGAAACATGTTGAACTGGCCTTGGCTATAATAGATGCATTTGTGGAAAACAATGCTGAGCAAATGCCTCACAAAAATAGAACTACAGAGATGGGAGAAAGACATGTTCAACTTGTAATCCTGATATTTACAAACAACAAGATATATTGAGAGAGGTCAATGATACGCTAAAGAATATGGGCTCCAAATCCATATCGCCTTCTACATTTAGCCGGTATTGGAGAACACGTTATAAGCATGTGAAAAACTAGCACATTCTCTAAATGTGACACTTGCACAAATATTAAGCTGCAACTCGAATCTACCATGGTGGAAACTAAGAGAAATAAATTATTCAAAGAAAGAAACAGATACATGCTTGAACAAATGACTTGTAGAAACTTGTACTATGCGTGGAGATTGAAGTCAGAAAGAGAACCAGAGCATTACATGTGCATGATTCATGACAAAATGGATCAAAATAAGACAAGTCTTCCACGAATACAACCAACTCCCAAGTCCTTGAATAGAATTTTTCAATTACCTGTGTCACTCACTGGTATGCTAACACACGGCCATGGAGGTAACGCTTATGGTCATTTTGCTACAAGCTTTTGGCCAAGTGGCCCGAATTTCACAATTGGTTCAATTGTGAAATGTTTAAAAAACTTAGAAATTCAAAATGAAGATAAAATAGGAGATCTCAATGCAAATGTTGTTACGAATCAACCTTTTTGGAGGGACTCCTTTCTAAAAAGTGCTTAGATGTGCATCATTCTTTGAAAGTCACGACAAATAAAGACAAACCATCGAGCAATAGTAGTAGCATTGCTAGTTTGACTAGCAGCACAAGCAACAATGTTCAATTCAAACGTTTGCCTAGAAATCTTCTTCTACAACTAGACAATTGTGGTGGTGAAAATAAAAACAGATATGTTTTTGCTTTCCTCTCTTTGCTCATGGCAGTAGGAGTATTCGAGATGTTGTAGCTGGGATTTTTTATGGTGGGTCACACTCATGAAGATGTGGACGGCATGTTTGGAAATTTTTCTGAATGTGTAAGAACAAAATGTGTTTTCACATTGCCACATTCAATGGAGTGCTTTCGAAATTGCACAAAAAAAACATCCAGTGCCTTATTTGGTGCAAGAAGTGCCTGATTTTAAGTCATTTATTGAAGGTTTTCTTTGTGATAAAGAACAAAGACTTGTGGGCCACTCGAAGCCATTGGAATGTCTTTTCTTTGTGAAAGATGGCATTCCAATCATGCAGTACATGATGCATCCAAATGCAAATGAGTGGATTCCTTAGGAAAGCATTCAAATATGGAAGGTTGATGAAAATGGGCATTCTTTTCTGCCAATTGGAAGCCCTAAAGCACTACCATTGTTTTCTTTTCTCAAAGATAGAGACATAATCAATGGCGGAATACATAGGTACATGAAATACTGGGAGGGACATCTTCAAAATCCATTGAACCCACCTGAATTTATGATGTTCATCACACCTGTGATTACCTGCTGGAGACAAATTCGCGCTCTTATGAATACATAGAGCAAACAATACGAGGAGTTACAAGATGGTTTTTGGCCGAATACTCGTTAGAGAGATTCTACTATTCTTGAAAATGATGCAAATTCAAATGCTAACAAAATAGAAGAACAAAAACATTAGTGTGGACCAGCATATGGGAGACCAATGGAAGCCTTCAGGCCTCAAGTAGATGTTCATAAAGAGAATTTTGTTATGATTTGACCACCATCAGGTGACGAAAATGGCAATGAAGAAGATGACGTGTATCCTATTTGGTTAGCTGTCACATTATCACAAGTTGAAACGGATAAGAGATCCAATAACTACATGAAAATATTGGTGCAATGGTGGGCCCCATGTTCTAAAGGAAACATGTCAGAAAAGGAACGCTATCGAGATTGTTGGAGTAAGCAATGGAAAGTGAACCTTAATGATCTCGAGGGAAAATGTTTCAAGCACAGTCTAGAGCTGGAAACCTTAAAAAGATCCCCATCAAATAAAAAGTATTAAGATTTCTAAGGTGGCTGTACAAAGGCAAAACAAGGATTGATCATTGAAAATGATGAAGTCTTCGAAGAATAGTTTCATGTTTTTTAAAGGTGTTTTTTAACACCACTGGTTCTTCCTTGGAAAAGGTTGTTGCTAATGATTTCTTTGATCATATGGAAAAAGATGTTGCTAGGTGCATGCATGAAGGAGGTGGTTCTTCTACATTCTTTTGTGATGAGTCCAAGAAAGTCATTTTTGCAAGTGGAGTCACATGTCTTCATAAAGAGAGTAGATCAAATGGTTCTATCAAGAGACTTGGTGAGGGAGATAGTCACAAGTCAAGAAGAAGAGAAGTATGTGAAGAGTTCAAAGTAGGATGTACTTTGAATGATGTCATTGTGAATGATAGTGAAGAAGAATCATTATCATATGAGTCATTACCTAAAACATTGAGTAGAAGTTCTTGTTTGAAAAAAGAGAATACTTCAATCATCCTTATGTTGAAGGTACTAATCATTTTTTTCATGGCTTCTAATGTTTTTGAGGTTTCTACTTCTAATGATGCAATTATTAAGAGGGAGTCTTATGAAAGAAAGAGAAATGGAAGATTGGTTATTGGGAAGATCCAAGGCATGGATCTCACATCTCTTCATCAACTCAAAGGATCCTATGATTGTGAATTGATCACTCATGATCGAGATGACAAAAGGTTGGTTGGAGAAGACGACATGGAGCAAATCGAGAGGCAATTTCTTCAAGTCAAGGAAAATCTCATTGGTGAGCTTATTGAGGTTTTTTATGGACTCAAGAGGGCTAGATTTATTAGGTTTGATACTCATCTTCACCTAATCTACTTCATGTTGGATGGAAAGTTTGGAATCTATCTTTTGATTTATGATGGTGACATTGGTGACATTGTTTTCACTAACCTTTATGGAAGATCGAGATCAAGCATTGATGAGATCTTGTTGGATCTAGATCATGTGTTTGAGAGGGAGTATTTCCAGAGGTTCAGGTCTGAATATATTTATATCTTTGATATCTTTGATGATCAAGAGAAAGGTAAGCAAGTGGAAGCGACTCACTTTGCTTTACTCACATGTTTTGAAGAATTTTCTTTTGTAGATGATGCTATGCAAGTGGATATTGGCTCTCATGGTCTTCATACTAGAAAAGCAAGTAATGGATCTGGAAAACAAAGTATGTTCAATGACTTTGATGGTCAAGAGGAAGATCAAGAAGTTGATCTCAAAGGGCTTCAACAACACAAAAGAAAAGGTGGCAATTTGGAGCTAGTCAAGAGCATCAAAGGAGAGTCATTTGGCAAAGATGTTATGGATCTGTTTTTTCAGCTTATTGAAGACTCAAGTAAGGTCAAAGGAACATCAAGGAAGTGTTTTTCAAGTTTACTTTACATGTTCTATCTCATTTTTGAGCTATTTCATGTGGATGTGTGCAAATTGTCAAGATATGGGCAAACTAGCTACATTGTCTTGCAATATCTTATTGTTGGAGTTGTACTAGCATTCTTGGCTGGTTTTGCTGATGGAAGTGAAGCTATTGGAGGTTCATTATATCACTCATTCATGGCCAAGTCATCAAGTATTGATGATATATTGTGGCAAGATGGAGATGGAGGCTCATTCATGGAGTTTTATGGTGGAGACATATCAAGAAAGGACAAAATTGGAGGACAAAAGCAAGAAAATGGTCATCACTCACATTTATTGTTTGGTTTCTGTAATTTTTCAGAGAGTTCAAAGTTTGAAACATGGAGGAATCATTTTATTCACATTCTATTTGGTTCTTCATGTTCTAGTTATATCTTGATGTGGAAAATTGATGTAAGAAATAGTGAAGCATCCAATTTGGACACTATTCTCTATATCAAGGAGATCTATACTTAGGATGGAGATCATTCTAAAGCTCAATCAAAGTTCTATTGTCAAAACTATGCCAAAACTAGTTGAAGAGGGAGTGTGAGAGATTTCAACTAGTTTAGTCTAGTTTAGTCATATTTTGGTAAATTGTCAACAAGTGGCCAAATAGGGTTTGGACACTCTATAAAAGGATGTTAATCATGGACAAACACATCTTCTCTCTTCTATCTCTCATTTCATTATTATACATGGTTCTCTTTGGGTACTACTACTCATTGGTGCACTATCTTGGTGATATCTTGCAATCTTGTATGTAGAATGCTCATATTTTGCTATTTTTGGTTCCACACGTGTGAAATATAGTAGGGTATTGTAAATGTACAGACAACAAACATATTTTATGTTCTGGTTCATGTTTGATAAGTATCTCTTAGAGTTTGCATCTCTTTTTGTATGTAGATGCTATTTTTTCTACATTGGCAAGATCGTTGGTTTGCTCCTTATTGTAACCAAAGATCAAGGACATGGATTGGATTTTGAATGACCTGAAATCCTTCACAATGCTCCGTGAATGACATCCATCTATGCAAGTTTTGTAATCTACTCTGCCAGTTCAGCAACCATGGGTATTCATGAGAGAGCCTTCTTAGGGAGAATTAACATGGATTTTATTAACTTTGCCTTCAGTACCTAGGAGGAGAAATCCAAAATTTACATTATTTTTCAGGGAGCCACACACAAGCTGCATGTGACCGAAGCCGCCCTTGCTGCCATAGGGATAGCGTCTGGTACCCAAGCTTCACTGAACCATAAGCAAGCTAAACAGGCTATTAAGCCTTATATTGACACTACAAATGATCTGTATTAGACTAATGATGGCTATCTTCTAGATGCCATTACTGATCCTGCCATCCATGCTTTTGCTCAGCTCCTCAACGAGGATAGATCATAGGTTGATCAAGATTTCACTATCTTATGTGTTGATTTGCTTGGTATAAGCACTAGAAGAAAATTCAGAAGTTCCATATCTTTGTGATTTCTTTTTGAAAAAATTTGTTGTTGTTCAAAGGATTGCTTTGTGCATTGGAACAGGTTGAAGGAGAGGATCAAGTCATTGCTACATGGCTACGTCAAGTGGAGTCATGCTGGAAGCCAATGATAGGCTTACCTTAAGTAACTATTCATTGTGGAAAGTGAGGATGGAATCATTTCTTGAGATGAATGTGGAAATGTTGAAATCTAGCGGGCCACTCAAGCCATTTAAACATTTTACCATTGATGAGTGGGGTATGGCTCATTCCGTAAGCACATGGTCAGAGGAACATACATCAGATGAAAGCGAGAGCGAGATTGACAACAAGCAGCTTCAGCGCTGAAATCGGCTAAAGAGGAATCAACAATAAGACTCAGTGAAACTCGTCTTCTTTCATAGGGGAATATGTATTACGCCAACTTTGGGCCACTGCAATATAATTGCAATGCGGTATTATAATAATTGAATAAACAAGTTTTGATAAATCGTTGTAGGAATGATTACGAGTTGCCTATTAACATAGTTAAAAGTTAGGACAGTATGGAAATAGTAAGGTTGTTTTCAAAGGTGTTAGTGAAGAATGAAAGGTCATACTCGGATGGTGAGTGAAGAAGTTGAACCAACCACAAGGCAACCAAAGACGAAACGATTGCGGTCTTTATTGTCTTAGCGACGGAAGTCGAATCGACTACAAGACATCCGCATATGAAATATTTGTGATTGTTGCGGGGTTTTGCGGTGACTTGTTGTGGTAAGCTGCGGAGTGTATAAATAAAAGGATTATGGCTGAAGCAGGGGACTTTTTGGTTTCACTTGGTGCTCAAGTGTAGCTAGTGGTTGGAAGGGTGAGTTCCAATCAAGAGTTGCACTTCATAATTACTACACCCACGACTGTTGTGAACATATGTATTGTTTCTTGATAGTGTTGATGGTGTAATGTCATTTATAGTTGAATGGGATGTGTATACTCTAGAATTTCAATTATTGTTCCTCATAGTTAGTGACATGGAATACAATACCATTGTAGGTTTGATGTTGATTATTATTTAGTATGATGGGTTTAATTTGTTATTGTTGTGGAACCTATTGTATGTGGTAATTTAGTAGTAATGATTATGTGCATAGCAATGTTCTCATACACGGTTTAGTGTCAGGTAGTTAGGTGAACATTTTACCCCCCTAACAATGTGGTCGTCGATTTGTGACACGTCAGCCTCTGAATTTTGTTAACAAAAAAGTGTCCAAACCCATCCAATGAATATGCGACGCATACCCAACGACGTATAACTGGACGTCGAAGTGCGACAAGAAAACAACTTGTTAGAATCATACGTATGTTAACATCGAAGTGTTTACATCCTTGTGACGGATGTCCGACAGATGTATAAATGGGCGTCGAAATCCGACGTCTGTAATTTTATTAAAAAAAATAAAAATGCATAAAAAATAGCATGCTAATTTTGATCATAAGCTATTCTTGGAGCGGTGTTCTTGGAGTGCTTTTGAGGCAACATATTTGGAATGCATTCAACATTTGGACCAAATAGCAAGTATGAGGTATGCAGTGCATTTAATATTCAAACTACATTTTACATCATTGAAATTATATAAATGCATTCCACATTAAAAAAAAGAGAACAATAACGATTTTATAAATTGCAATAATCTTTTAGTAATGTCAAACAATGTACTACAAAATTGTTGCTTTTGCAGTCTCTCTAACTTGATAAGTTTACAAGTGAGCTATAAGATAAACCTAATCTACTTGTAATTGTGCTTTTTGCTCAGGAGTTAGTGATGCGTACAAATCAGTAACATAATCTCCACTACTCCCACCATTGCCAGACCCCAACATGAATATTACATTTATAACATACAATACATTACAATGAACCCTAATGGTTGAATAAAATTAACAATAATCCAAGAATATATTGAAATAAAGTTGAAAAGAAAATCAATTACGGAAATTGGCAACTATGGCCAAGGTTGTCTGTAATTTTATGTCTGTCACTGCCATCTTAGTTGACAAGTGGTAAAGGAATTGCAATCATATCCTATCTCTACAAGAATAACATGTTGAGTAGTACAAATGAGTCACTCAACTAAGTTGAGCTCCTCATAAGTTAAACTTGTTTGTAGCATTTGTGTCAGAGCTCAGTACCGAACCACATATGGATAAATTAGAACATGTATTACAGTTTTTTTGGTTGTTGTAAATTTTGAAAAGAAAAACACATTGTTATTGAATAACGACAGTGAAGGCAAGAGTGCTATTAAACACCAACCAGTAACGTCACAGCAACTCCTGGTATTGGTTCTGCTCAATACAACCTTATGGGGCTAGGAAAGGGTTTCATACTTGTGATGACAAAAAAAAGGATAAACACGAGTTTATAATCTACAACAAGATGCAAAAGAATCTTATAAGAGTACAAATAAGAATTCTACTATACAAAAATCAAAACATAATAATCAATATTTTTCTAAATTAACTAATTTTATGTTATTTGTGTCTGTACTTGTGCATATATGCAGTATACCACAAGGACATGAATCACATTCAGATCACTCTAGCGGTGAAGACACTACTTGAGTCAATAGAGTAAATGATACACATGTTTGTACATTGATAAAGAATTTGTTACTATTAGTTAAAATGACTTCACATATTATGGTAAAGTGACATGTACTTGATTTTTGTTTCTCGCAAAAAAAAATATTTTCAAGATAAAATATGGTGATGGGCAAAAGATGCGTGAAAGACCCATTGTTGAGAATCATTTGTGGAAGTTTGGATGAAAAGATTAGGGTCAACCGTCGAATTTGAAAGACGTTGAGGTTTGTTAACTTTATATGATTGTTTTTTATAATGCTCATCATTCTATGTATGTTACTTATTGAATTTGGTTAATGTGTATAAGGAGTTGATCCATCTGTGTTTACTTACAATCATTATCAAGTTTTGATACGCATGAGAGAACAAAGAATGAAACAAATTTAAGAAGCAAATACAAATGGAGAAAATAGTAATGCACTTGATTCTAATGATGATGATGATGAGGTCCAACATGATGAAGCAATGCACAATATGCTTGAATCTTACTTTGAAACCAATGTGGATGATGCTATGCACGCATCTTCTAATGAAGATGGTGATCATGAACACTTGAGACTCTATTACGCAAAGAGGCAGACACCCCTTTGTATCCAGAGGCATCCATTTCGAGGCTAGCTATGTCAATTCTTATTCTCTTTATTTTATAGCTAATTCTGGATAGTTGATCTTTTTCTCTTTTCTATCAACACACATTGTTATTTTTTTTTCAAGTTATTTCATAGAATACTTTCTAAAGAAAACGTGATACCTAAAACACGAAAAGAAGCATGAAAGATGATGATTGTTCTTGGGATGGATCATGACACACACATTATCGAGATGACGTACAAGGAGATTAAGTGCCATGAAACGTGTTATAACATTTTTGTATTATCCAACGATTTCAACATTTCTCTCAATACAAATATTTGGCACGACTAATGGATTGGCATGTCCAAAATCGTTCTATGGATGATGTCATGCGAGTACTCACCTACATGGCAACATATTGAAGACCAATGGCCCGAGTTCAAAAATGAACCTCGTAATTTAATATTTGGCCTTGCTATGGATGGTGTAAATCCTTTTAGTGTTCAAGCATCAACTTGGTCCACATGGCCAGTTGTGCTCGTTAATTATAACATACCTCCATGGTTGAGTATAAAAATTGGACACTTGTTATTAGTTTTATCGATTCCAAGAAAATACAAGGCCAGGAACATGGATGCGTGTCTTGCAAGTCGAGGAATTGTGCATTCTTTGGAATGGTATTCATGCTTACAAAATATTGAGACTTATACAACAAAGGAACTTCATTGTTCGTGGAATTTTAATGTGGACAATGCATGACTATCCTGGTTTAAGTCTACACTTGAAGTAAGATTGACAAACTCGAATTCATCTTGACTTGACAACTATATAATTTTGTTGGAACTATGTTGAATTTGATTATTGTCTCATTCCAACAAGACATACCTTTACTTTTAAGGACATGACTCTTATTTTTCGTAAAATCATTTTATATAATCTCAATCGGCACTCTTGTTTTCAATATCTTGGAACCATACAAATTCCAAACAATTCTTACGAATCTTGGCGACAATCCGACAAATGGACTAAAACTCAACTACTTCACGAATTCTGGAAAACCATTCTCACCAAACCCTAATAACTAAGACAATGTTGTTCTTAAGGGCAAGTCATTTTACAATAGCCCTAATGACCACAAGCTTAAGAAAAAGCCTTTGCTTTTCCTAAGGGCTATTTGATTCAAATTTGAATCAAAGATATTCGTCATTACAAGAAGTTGACTTTCCTTGAAATTGAGTTGACATTCTATCTCATCAACATAAATTGAATTTATTCTTAAAGCCCAAATTCCAACTAGTGTAAGGCATGCCTCACTTACAAGGCCATTGTTTGTATTCTTGAAGGGTATTATCCAATTTTCAAAGAAGCAGTTTGAAGGCATTGAGATGGTCTAAAAACAATTGAAGGGCACACTTTTGAAGGGCATTCATTGAAGATATTTTTGAAGGGTGGATTCAAAAGGAGGGTCAAGTATATGCCGGTAAAGGGCCAAAACTCCTAGAATAAAAGGCATTAATAATTTCATGATGGGCAGTTTTTGAAGGCTAGTCATTCGAACTTGCTATTCTCTCTCTCTCTCTCTCTCTCTCTCTCTCTCTCTCTCTCTCTCTCTCTCTCTCTCTCTCTCTCTCTCTCTCTCTCTCTCTCTCTCTCTCTCTCTCTCTCTCTCTCTCTCTCATGAGCTTTACTATATTTGTACTACACATCATTTGTTTTTCAAAATGTTACAAAAAAAAACTTTTTCCTTATGATACTATACCAACAAAAATGCCTTATTATGCTTAACTTAGAAACATGACCTCAAAAAAAAAAATTTAAAAAAAGCTTCTAAGTCTTTTGGTGGGAAATCTGGTTCTTATCGTATGGCTATGATCAGTGCACATGATAGAGATTCAATCTAACGGTGAGCATCTTCTAATACTTGGTGCACCAAAGGATATTGGGATTTCTATAAAAGAGAAAATCAATGCAACCCTAAGTTTCACTCTTCTTGCTCTCTCCTTCTCTCTCTTGCCTTTGCTCTCTTGGTTGGCTTCTCTACTGCTGCCATCTTTGCTTGGATGAGAGGAGACCTATAAAAGCTTTGTGGAAGAGTATTCGGGTGGAGGATACTGCAACAAAAGGTAAGAAAGATGTGGTTTGTTTGATTGAACGATCATTTGCATCGAACGAGTATCACTAGCTTGTTATGCTGGAATGGAAATGAGCTCACATGATACCTTGATTATCATAGATCGATACTACGTTCTTGCTTTTGTTATACACTTCTGGAAGCGAGTACATGTGGATGATATCTCAAAAGCAACAATGAACAATACTAATAGGCATGATATACACCTCTGAATTGCAAAGGAGCAAACACTCCAATGCTTGCAGGAACAATTCTGACGAGTGAGGATTGTCCAAAGACTGAAGAATAAAGAGAGTTGATGCAGAATACACCATACAGAAAGCTAATCGGATCACTGATGTACCTTGCAGATAACACACATCCTGACATTGCTTGTGTCATGTTCAGAATGAGCCAATTCAATATGAATCCAGGCTCGACTCATTTTAAGATTGCAAAACGAATTTTGCAATACCTTCAATTAATGAAGGATTTTGGATTGTGTTATTCTCGTGAATCACAAATGCTAAGGCCAGTTGTTTCCAGACTCTCTTTCGAGACGGACGCCCGGTTTTGGTAAAATTGCAGAACTTAAAATTTCATATTCTTCTCTCTCTCTCTCCTACGTGAGAGATGTTTTGAGCTACGGCCATTTATTTTCTCTCCTGCGTAAGAGATGAGCTTTCTTTACATAGCAATTTACATTTTGCATTTTAGTTTTAGTCTAGTTTTCTTCTTAAAGTGATGCTAGCTGGGCATCTCTCAAGGACGACTGCAAAAGTGTCTCAAGAGGATGCACCATCGCATCAGGAGCAGCAATTCTCTAGGTCAGCAAGAAGCAGACCATTGTGACTCAATCATCCTGCGAAGCAGAGTACGTTGCAGTAGCTAAGGTGCCTAATGAAATCATTTGGCTCCAGCAGTTCCTTGATGAACTAGGTGAAACGAAAAATGAACTTCTGATTTTGCAGATGGACAATATGTCATCAATACATCTGACAAAGAATCTTGTGTTTCACTCGAGAACAAAACACATCGCAATCCAGTACCATTTGATAAGGGATCTGATCGGGAAGAAGATGTTGCAGACTACTTTCATTGGAACGAAGGAGATGGTTGCTGACATTTTCAAAAAGGCCTTAGACAAAGGTCTGTTCAAGAAACAGAGGAGCAGTCTTGGAGTCATCAAGGTATCATGCTTTCAGAGGGAGCTAAAGAAACAAAACGTTTCAATTGCCAAAGCTTTGCTAGCTTCCAATCCCAAATTTGACAAAAAAGACACACGAAGCAAAAATGTTCGCAAACAATTTGGTGACACATGACACAAAATTGTTTCGCGACACAAAATCATTCATGCTCCACAAAGGACCAAGAAGATCAACCAAGTACCATGAGGTACAAATATTTGATCTGATATCGTGACATCAGCAGATGTGCTTTAAGACGTGGGTAATCTACCACTCTTGTAGTCCATGATTAGTTATAGATGTTTAATCAGTCTGATCAGGGAAGTTACTCGACACGACACAAAAAAGTTTGCGAACAATAAACATCGAAGAAAGATCGAATCATGGAAATTCGACCGCCTACATCTGTGTAGACATGTGTGTGGTATCAACACCTAACACACAAGAGGTAATCCTTGATTCAGGAGCCACCTTGCACTTCGTCACATCAAGATGGGTCATGTCTAATTTTCAAAGTGCAGATCCATCAAGATTTATCATTCTTGGAGATGGATCAAAACATCAAGTGAATGGTATTGGTTCACTATGGCTCAACACTAATGGTAGAGACAGACGACTCAAAGATGTTCTGTTTTTGCCTACACTATAGCAAGACAGCTATCAGTGGCAAGAATAGTTGATGCGGGAATGCGTGTGACGTTCTCAGACGAAGCATGCAACGTTGTTGATGCAAGAACCAGTGTGAAGGATTTTAGATCATTCAAAATCCAATTAGTACCTTCAACATAAGGATAATTGAAGTACTCTCTTTTTTCAAACAAGAACTTCTATTCAATGATTTAGGTAATGACTCATATGATAATAATTCTTCCTCACTATCATTCACAATGACATCATTCAAAGTACATCCTACTTTGAACTCTTCACATACTTCTCTTCTTCTTGATTTGTGACTATCTCCCTCACCAAGTCTCTTGATAGAACCATTTGATCTATTCTCTTTATGAAGACATGTGACTCCACTTGCTAGAAAAATGATTTTCTTGGAATCATAACAAAAGAATGTAGAAGAACCATCTCCTTCATGAATGTACCTAGCAACATCTTTTTCCATATGATCAAAAAAATCATAAACAACAATCTTTTCTAAGGAAGAACCTTCACCTCCATTGATGAAGTTAGCTCTTTCCTTACCTTTTGCATGCTTGTACTTGCCATGAATAACAATTGAAACACCATCAAGAACCTCAAGACTAGCCAAGTTAGCACAAAGATGAACATCTCCAAGAAGAATATTAGATCTTGACCTAGATCTAGCATAAGGAAGCTTCCTAGACTTTGCATAAGATCCACCAATCTTATTGATGCTAAAAGGTAACTTTGGAAAGTTGAGACCAATATCCTTTTCCATTCCATCCTTTTTGCTAGCCATAACAAAAGCGTCAAGCTTGAAAAGTCTACCTTGTCTATTGCCCCTAGCAACCAAGATTTCTTCCTTGCAAAGAGGAGGCCGCGTAGCCGTCGCGCCGAAGTGGAGAATCTAGAATATGTCCTCTGAAAGTTTTGATATTCCCTCTACTTGTCATCTTTTCTGTACCAATATCGGATCGACGCGCCAGAGGTAGGAAAAATCCTGAACAGTCATACATCCGCGCGGGTCGTACAGAGGTAATGAAAGATCCTTCGAGGACATTACTCTCTGTAGGAAGCTAGTCATATATTTAACCATCGCAAGACCTAATCTAAGCTATTGTGTTGGTAGATTAGGCCAATTCATGCATAATCCAAGTGTGGAGCATTGGCAAGCGGGTATTGAGATACATCTTGAGAGCTAGTGATTTTGTGTAATTTGTAGAGACAATTTGCCCCAAAGTAATAAAGACTTCCCCAGTTTCAAACTGCATGTAGACTTCGATGATATGAAATTATCAATGATCAGTATTCTTTTAGGATATTGTATGAATTTATTACTTAAGTGATTTGAGTAACAAGCATTGATACCTGTAGTACTAAGAAACTTATATGAGCCATGTCTGATGGTATGAATACTGACCTTTCCTTGAAGGTATGTGTAGGTACTCACAAAAGTACTTGAAGAAACAGAACAAGAATAAGAAGCTTTCTAGGCTTAAGGACTGACCTTTCATTTGAGGGTATGTGCAAGTACTCGAGAAAGTGCCAGAAGAACAAAAATTGAAACAAGAAGCTTCTAAGTCTAAGACAGTATAAAGAAGGCTCAAAAGAGTCTATAAAGAAGGCTTATTTTTCTATAATGAAGGCTCGAAGGAGTCTATAAAATAAGGACAAGGCCAAGGGTCTGATCACCCTATTGGCCCTTGTCCACCATGATTGAGGATGGGCAACCTCTAGAAGTGCCAATGACCATGATTGAGAATGGGCGACCTCTAGAAAAAAAGTGCCAATGACCATGATTGAGGATAGGCAACCTCTAGAAAAAAGTGCCAATGACCATGATTGAGGATGGGCAACCTCTAGAAAAAAAGAGCTTAGGATTGATGACTATTATGCAAAACAAGATGGGCATATACTTTGGCCTTTTCGTTAAGAAGATTGCACTTGGGTGAATTTCGAAGTTGTGACCATGAAAAACTATATGTAAATAAAAGTCAAGATTAAACCTTGTACCTCCTACCTCTTGTAAAAAATCCAGCAACTTCACATGTGTGGGGAACCACAACAAAAGTGTGAATGATCTTTACCATGCTTTAGCTTTATTAGTCCAAACTCTATGGACGCTATCCAAAATGGATCTAATCTTGAAACCATACTCTAACTTAATCAAATTGAGGCTAAATACTTTCTTAAGGATGTACGTGTCCTCATTGGATATTTCACTTACTCTTAAAAGAAGTTCACAATATGCCTCAAAATATGAAAAAACTCTTTTTTTCAAACTATGAGTACTAAACTCATACTTGATCTTACTCAATTTAAGAGCATGCAAACGATGATACAATATCTTGCTTTCTAGATGTTTTGGAAACATAATCAAGTCATCAATGACAAGAATCAATGCCAAACTAAAGACTTCATTCAAAACTAGAATAGTCTTACTTGATCTTTGAGATAAGCAAATCTCAACTAAGCAAGATACAACATCAACCAAAGAAAGAGAATCACAGGTGGGTACAAAAGAATGAATATCGCCTTCACTTATCCTTTCTTTTTCATGAAATAAGAACCACAAGGACTCGGCCTTGTACAACGAAGATCTTCTTGGATATGCATGTTGAGGATACTCCTCCTCAGACCTTGACCCCATCACAACTTGATTACTCACATAGCAATGACTTGTGATGCATCATAAGATTATGTGCTCTCGGCCCCTTTCAATATTGAAACTAGATCTTCTTGCAAATCAATAACATCTCCATGCTAAAACACCTTTGAGATAGAGAGTGTAAAGGCTATGTAGCCTTCCTTGGTGGATAAACATCCAACCATGATCCATAAACCTCTATCTCCATCCTTCTTTCCTTCCAAGAAACCACATGCAAAGCAATAACCTTCAAGAACACTAAGATACACAACCTTAGGCTTACAGTTGAACAAGACTCCATATAGTGCAATCCTTCCAATAGCTCCATAACTCCATAAAGTTTTGCATGATGGAAAATACACATGCACCATAACACTTGAAGAGACAATAAATAGCCATTGGTTACTTGTGAAACCATCAATAAGAGTAGAAAAGCAAGAGGCAATTTCCTTGCTTGTTGATGAAGAAAGGTCAACATCCGAGTGTTCCAACTCCATAAGATATTTCGTCTTGGTAGAAGACATCAAATATGGATCCATATGTGATTTTGCCATAGAATAAGCCACTCTTGGCTTGATCTCCTTGACTATTGAAGACATAGATCTGAAATTAGAAACATGCAACCTCCTATACCATACTTCTTCCTTGGAAACACAAGTCATCAATGCAAAATCACAAGTACTTGCATTCTCATGCACATCTAACTTGAAATTGCCTCCATATCTAGATCCACTTGCTAGGATCTCATCACCTTTCTTTATAAAACAATTATTGACATTGAATTCCACTTCAGAACCATCATCAAATAACTTTCCAACACTAATCACATTCTTTGTGAGATTAGGAACCTAAAGTACATTGGAAAGTGATAAACTCATAGAAGATGCAAGATTTAAGGAAAAAATTCCAACTCCTTCAATTGAACATGCATCACCAATAGCAATGTATATTGATTCTTGAAGTTCTTGAAACCTGAAAATATCAGTTCTAACCTCATTCATCCAAAAAATGTTCAAGAATAAATAGCAGAAAAGTGCTAAACAGCTTCCTAGCTTGAATTGTCAAAAAATACTTCATACACCTGATGTTAGTAGCATTCAAAGCATGGTATGGCTCTGATACCATGTGAAAAATCCAGCAACTTCACACGTGTGGAGAACCACAATAAAAGTGTGAATGATCTTTACCATGCTTTATGGTAGCACACAGATCACCTGCAGAGTAATACTACAATCTACCAACAAATCTGAGGCTAGAGCACAATCTAGAATGCTACAGATCAAAGCTACATTAATTCCTCACAAATAGGGAAAGTACACAAGCATAATAATGTATGAAGAAGACACCAATCTCGAGTTAGAGAAAGAATACAATTACAAAGAAAATAGAATGAGATCCAATTTTGACATTATGACCTTACCAAAGCTTGATTCATCATTAGAAATGAATGAGAACCATATGTACATATATAGGAGAGCATAAATTCGTGGTACTACTAGCATTCAATGCATTTCCTACACCTATTCAAGTGCTAACTACTACCATATTGACACCTAACAACTTGCATGCAGAAATTGCACCTGACTTCTACCTACTTTCTCCAAATGTCAATTTCTCAACTAGATATGTACAAAACTACATGCATGTGTCCATTACTATATTTGCATGCCTTGCATGTCAAATGGAAACTTAGGACACAATGCATTTATGATGGCTCGAGTTCCTACAAGGCCATATTTGACCAATTCTATGTGTAAATCTACATGCATGTCAATCTAGACTTTGTGAACATTGTTGCATGTCATAGACCAACTAGACTTTATACATGTGATTGGAACTTGATCTACCTTGAATATTTACAATTAATTTACATGGGTAGAACCCCCAAAATCAACATACGTAAGATAGATATGTTTTACGATTCTTCACACCTCCCATCTACTTTTCCACATGCATTCTAGGCTATTTGACACCTAGAATGGGGCACCCTCCTACACTCCTACTTCTCCATCCAACTCATCCAAAACTCTCTCCCAAACTTGTACACCTCACCTGTCAAGAATCAGATATGCAACATCAAGCATTTACCATAAGCAATCACCAAGTAGGGAGGCGGAAGAAGAACACACAATATCACTCTATCACATTACAACATACTGAATGTAAAATGTACATATAAATCCTGAACCTCGATAGAGAGAGAGAACCTAGGAGTAGACTACTAGACTAGCCAACGGCTAGTTACAGCTAGTAATAGGTACATCGTAAACAGTAACTAAGAAGTGTAACAATGAAGTTTATCATTGATTTCTAACACTCTCCCTCAATGATAAAATTACATTCTTCTATTCCTAGTAGAGTACGAAACTTTTCAAATTTACATCTACTTAATGACTTAGTA
The DNA here is from genome assembly GCA_029204225.1 of Diphasiastrum complanatum. Lineage (NCBI taxonomy): Eukaryota > Viridiplantae > Streptophyta > Lycopodiopsida > Lycopodiales > Lycopodiaceae > Diphasiastrum > Diphasiastrum complanatum. The sequence continues at coordinate 4,819,567 of CM055103.1, forward strand.
AAAATATCTGCCACTTGATCTTCAGATTTACAGAAAACAAGATCAAAAGCTCCATCAAAAATTTTCTCTCGAACAAAATGATAATGTATTTCGATGTGCTTGGTTCGGGCATATAAAACTGGACTTTTGACAAGGTGAATGCATCTTTGATTGTCGCAAGATATAGTAGTTGCATCAACCTTTGGTTGACCTAAATCCACAAGCAATCTTCGTAACCATACCGCTTCTTGTGCAGCATTGCTGAGTGCTAGATATTCAACTTCCATCGAGGATAAGGCTACTGTAGGTTGTTTTTTGTTGTTCCATGAAACTGCATCTGTACCATAACGGAATGTATGACTACTGGTAGACCTTCTGTCATCAATATTACCTGCCCAATCAGCATCTGTATATCCTATCACTTCAGGCTGATCATACTTCAAACCAAAATTCAATGTCCCTCGAATGTATCTGAGATTATGTTTAGCAAACTTCCAGTGTGTTTGACTAGGATCTTGCATAAAGTGACTAACAACATTGACAACATAAGAAATATCAGGTCGTGTGTGTGTCAAATAAATCAAACTACCCACCAGCTATCTATACAAATAAGCATCCACTTTCTCAGATTCATCATATGCAGTAAGCTTCGTGTTGACATCCATAGGTGTACTCAAAGGCTTACAATCCTGCATATTAAACTTATAAAGCAAATCTCGTGCATATTTGCTTTGTGTAAGAAAGACCACATTTTTCTTTTCCATACTTCAATGCCAAGACAATAGTGCATCAATCCTAGATCGCTCATGTCAAAAGCATTGGAAAGATCTGATTTGATTTCATCAATTAAGCTCTCATTACTTCCTATAATAATCAAATCATCCGCGTACAGCACAATGAACATTATATCTAAATCTTATCTTAGAATGTAAAGATTAGAATCAACATCACTCTTTACTATTCTCCTTCGCTTAAAGTGTTTATCAATGCAAGAGTACCACGTCCTTGGTGCTTGCTTCAATCCATAAATAGCTTTGTTGAGCTTACAAACAAGGTGCTCTTGGTTCAGTAAATCCTTGAGGTTGTACTAAGTACACCTCTTCATCCAGCACTCCATTAAGAAAAGCAAATTTAACATCCATTTGCTGGATCTTCCAACCATAGAAAGCAGAAATAGCAATGATAGAACGTATAGTTACCATCTTAGCTACGGGTGCAAAGGTTTCCTCAAAATCAATACCTTCCTACTTCTCAAATCCTCTCGCAACCAACTGTGCTTTGTATTTGTTGAGTTGCCCATCAACTCCATATTTGATATTGTATATCCATTTGCAAGTGATAGGCGTCTTACCATCAGGTAGCTCAACCAAGTTCCAAGTCCTATTTTTTGATATAGCTTGTATTTCTGTTTCCATAGCTTCACGCCACTCCTCGTGCTCCTTTGCTTTATCAAAAGTTTTTGGTTCTTGAGCCTTGAGCACTGAACCCATTAGGGCTAGATTCATCTCTAATCTTGCAGGAGGTTTTTGAATTCTAGTTGATCTTCTAAGCTCTCCCTGCTCACTAGATTCGGGAGTATCTCCCTTATTTGCACCATCTGTGACTGATAAGTACCATTTAGGTACACTTTTGGGAATTTCAGCATCAAGCTTGCCTTTGTCCAATGGATTTTCTATATCAAAATCCACTTCCTTCTTGACCTGTACTTTCGCTCCCTCATCAAAAGGTTCAGTGATTACTTCAGATTGTTCACCTTGGCCCATCTCGTCAAATGTAGCATCCCTAGAGATTACATGCTTCTGTGCATTTGCATCATACATCTTGTATGCCTTGGCCTTCTCATCATATCCAAGGAAAATACACTTAATAGCTTTTGCATCAATTTCCTTCATTTCTCATCAGGAATATGAGCATAAGCATCCCAACCAAATACTCTCAAATGAGAAATATTAGGTTTCTTTCCAGTAACAACTTCATGAGGTGTCTTACCTTCCACGAATTTTGTAGGACACCGATTCAGGATGTGCGTAGCTATGCTTCAAGCTTCTGCCCAAAAGGTGTTTGGTAGACCCTTGCTTTTGAGCATCGCCCTGGCCATCTCAACAATAGATCTATTCTTTCGTTCTGCAACTCCATTTTGTTGTGGTGAATAAGGTGTTGTAGTCTGTCTCTTGGTCCCTTGATCTTTGCAGAAAACAATAAATTATGTCGAAAAATACTCACCACCTCCATCAGATTTCAAAGTTTTGATGCAACATCCTGTTTGCTTTTCAATTAATGTCTTGAATTCCCTGAACTTAGCAAAAGCATCTGATTTCTTGCTTATGAAATAAATCCAAATGCATCTGTTATAATCATCAATGAGGGTGATAAAGTGATAGTAGCCACTAAGAGATCTAGTCTGCATAGGTCCACATAGATCACTGTGGACAAGATCTAGGATGTCACTAGCTCTCCTTGCTCCACTTTTGGGAAACCTCTCTCTATGTTGTTTTTCCAAAATGTAACCTTCACAGATTTTTCCTTCAAAAGAAATATTAGGCAACCCTATAACTGATTACCTCTTTTGAGAATCTGTAAACTTTGAGCACTAATATGACCGAATCGTTGATGCCAAAGATCACTTCGACTATCAACCGTGCTTACCATAGCTTGAGCAAAAGATCTCGCATTCAATTTGTAGAGTCGATTCTTGTTGACTCTAGCTCCTGTAGCAATCACTTTGTAGTGATTCTTGATGTCTTTGACAAGACATTTGTCATTGTCAAACTCAACCTTGAGCTGTTGATCAGCCATCGTCCCAACAGATAGTAGATTGTTAGCTAAGCCAAGAACATATTGCACATTGTTTATCCGCTTTATCTTCCCGCTGGCTAACTTCACTGGTATCACTCCAATTCCTTTAATAGATAGCAATTTGCCATCAGCTTGTCCAACTTCATCACCATTGTGAATTTCCTTGAGTTCTGAAAACCACTCTTTCCTTGAAGTCATGTGCTTGGATGCACCACTATCAATGTACCAGGTATCCTTGGCTTCATCACTTGTCATTAATGCTGTAATGAACAAGTTTGAACTCTTACCTGTATCATCTTCATATTGATCATCATCGTATTGATGTTGATCAGCATAATTGTCTTCATAATAATCATCATCAAATTGATGTTGATCAGCATAATTGCCCGCTTGCCATTTTCCTTTTCTTTGTTCTATCTCCTTTTGTTTCTTGAAGCATTTACGCTCCCAATGGCCAGGTTTGTTGCAATACCTACAATTTTCAGGTTTATTTTGCTTGGAATAGTCGTGTCCTTGACCTCGGCCTTGATTCCAATTGTCTCGATTTGGGCCATCATTGGATTGTTCTTGAAATTGTTGGAACGATCCATGATATGAGTTTCCACCTCTTGATTGGTGTCTTCCACGACCAAATCTGCCAACACGTCCTCTCACTGCAAGAGCTTGATTAACTCCCCTATTGCGATGACTCAAGTTCTCTTGACGTTGTTCTTCCTGTAAAATCAATCCACCTAACTCTTCATAGGTTGGAAGATTTTCCCGTGTGGCTATACTTGTCACAAACATTTGATGTGACTCACTCAAACTATTCAATGTCAATTGCACGATCTCACGATCCTATACTCGCTCTCCAACTGCTGCTAATTGGTCACGAATCTCTTTGATCTTCAGTAAGTGATTAGCAACAATTGCACCATCATCCATCCACAATTTGTGCAGCTTCATCTTCAGGAATAGCACTCGAGATGTGTTTGTGGTCTCAAACAATGCCTTCAACGTATCCCATGCTTCTTTTGGTCCTTCTGAATCTGAAATGTAGGGAATAGTTGTATCTCTAACTGATAAGTTGATGACATTTTGTGCTTTTCATTTTCTCTTGTCAAATGTCCATTGATCTTCTTCAATCACTGGCCTTGTCACCTGTCACGATCTCTCATAGCTCCTTTTCCATCAAAATGTTTTTCAGTTTGAATTTCCAAACTGCATAGTTGCCGACTCCTTCCAATTTGTTTGACTCATTGAGGACACTCTCGCTTAGAGTTGTCATTACTGAACAGATGAGTCCAGATCAAATAATTTATCACACCACAGATATTGGAGCATGCGATATCGGATTGGAGCATGGATGTACAACTACTAAGAATTCTCTTTAGCTCATGCGCTTGGATCCGATATTGGTACGAACTTGCAATATCGGACTAGAGCGCAGATGTACGACTATTCGGGTTTCTCTTCAGGTAGCGCACTTGGATCCGATATTGGTACGAATAAAAAAGAGAGAATATAAGAATTTTCAGAGAGAATATTCTAGATTTTCTACTTCGGCGTGGCGGCTACGTCCCCTCCTCTTTGCTTAGATTTTGAAACGAGTGATCGTTCAAACAGATAGATATCAATAATGTGAAAGGTATGAAGCCTCAAAGCTCTAAATGGCAGTACTAGACACTGTCTGGTGTGATTTGCAGTACCCCAAACAAACAAATGAGAGATTTCTTGGCACAACTCTCTGACAAATGACACTTTTCACAAAGATTAAAAAAATATTGTAGAACTTTTCCCACTCAACAGATTTTCAATCTGTCTGATGCTGCCCTGGCCCTTCCAATGCCTCCGGGACTGTGTCTTCGTTCCCTACTAATAACTGTGAGCTCCAAAACCTACAAAATACATCAAGAAGGATTTCTTCCAACCGTTTTTGTCTCTCCAAGCTTTCACCTCCTATGAAGGACTTTCTCACTTCATTGCGGAGCCTGTGACAAGCTATATCCACTGATCAGGCACGCAGGATTGTCGTAGCTCTGAAACCATGTCAAGAATTAGATATGCAACATCAAGCATTCACCATAAGCAATCACCAAATAGGGAGGCGGAAGAAGAACACACAATATCACTCTATCACACTGCAACATACTGAATGTAAAATGTACATATAAACCCTGAACCCTGATAGAGAGGGAGAACATAGGAGTAGACTACTAGACTAGCCAACAGCTAGTTACAGCTAGTAATAAAGTACATCATAAACAGTAACTAAGAAGTGTAACAATGAAGTTTATCATTGACTTCTAACATCACCAATTCACCTTCTCAAACTAATACACCTCATTTATGCACTCCACTTCACCTTAAGTCCATTTGGAGTTTTTCCCACATCTCATGCACTTGAACTTGACACCTCACTCACTTGGGAATGACTCTCCACTCTCTATATAAGTGAAAATGTGCCCTACTACCAAGAGGATTCTTGGATTTTGCATCCAAGCTCTCCCCTATTGTTTGTTCTTGTGTATAGGTGCTTTGGAGAAGCAGATTGAAGCATTGGCTTAAGGAGGCTATGCTGAATTGTGGATTGGAGGATTTTTTTTTGAAGACTCAAACTCTCTTGGATCTCTCACTCTCTTTCACATTCTCTCACACACACTCGCTCTCTCTCTCTCTCTCTCTCTCTCTCTCTCTCTCTCTCTCTCTCTCTCTCATCATCTTTTGAAACCATGGTATGTTCATGAATCTGATATGCAAGTGTATGAATGGGTTGCATGTCATAAGAAAGCTCTTATTTTTGTACAAAGGAGATGCTATGGATCAAAAGGATGGTAATGGATTTTCACTTATTGGATTTTTCAGAGAGTCCAATCATCTTTTGTGATAAACTTTCAGCCCAAACATTGGCAAGCAATCCTATTTTCATGCAAAGAGCAAGCATATCGAAGTGGCTTATCATTTGGTGAGAGAACAAGTCATGGCAAAGGAGGTGGAGCTTCAACATGTTTCTTCAAGGGAGTGTGTGGCTGATATCTTCACCAAAGCATTGAGAAAAGACTTGTTTATGAAGCATAGAACCTCAACTGGAGTTTTATCTAAATCTATGCTAAAATTAGTTGAAGAGGGAGTGTGAAAAATTGTCAACTAATTTGTTGGCTTATTGGCATTTTTGGAGGTCAACTTGAAATCTCAACTTAGAGATAGTTTCATATTTGTCAATAAGGGCCTAAATAGTGATTGTACTATTTTGGCAAGTAGATAAGTGGATGAGGTCGAGTTTGGACCCATTGTAATTGGCTAAATTTGATACATTGCATCTAGACTAGAATTTCTAGGTTATTGATGAGTTACCAAGAAATTACCATTTAGAACAAGTTTAGGGCAATTGGCCAAATGACAATTTGGCAGCTATAAATAGCAGTAGCAACGTGGAGAACATATCATTGTATTCTCATTTTATATGGAAAATTCATCTATTGAGTTTCTATGTCCATCTCATGTGTATCTTTTGCCATATCTTGATTTTCTATGTGTAGAATTTTGATTTTACAGTTGATATAGGTTTCACACGTGTGAAGGGCAGTTGGCTGCTGTTGTTGTACGGACAGGGACAAGTGCCATACTGTATTTTCATGTTCATGATCAGATCTTAGTGATATATGCAATTCTAGCATGCTAATCTTGATTAATTTTATATTGTAACTAAATCTAGATGTGCACACCATATTGGCCCAAGATCTAAGATCCATCTATTGTGTTTTGGATCTGTATTTTTCACAGGATGCACAGCACCGCCATGCTTTTCCAAGGCTATCAAACGAGCATCACCAAGAATATGAGCAATAGGAAAAGGAATACACCAACATGCTATTGAAGAGCAAACTTGAAAGAGCAAAACCCCGCTTGCAAAATCGTCAGCAGAGAAACAATCGTGAAGATGCTTGAAAACCATACGAGAAGGACCCCTAGTTGACAGATGAGGATTGCACAGAAAAGCATTAAGAAAATGGGATTTCGAGAAGGACTCCCAGTTGACGAATGAGGATTGCACAGAAAAGCAATGGGATTCCGAGAGCTGTATATCAAAATCAGGTTCGAAGTCTTCAACAAAAGAAAGAAGACTTTCATTTCAGTTGCCCTGGATGAAGAAGCTCCTCTTTGTTCAATAGTTGCAAAGGAATTGCCATCTCTAAATAAGTACTCCAAACCCTATGTGCCATGTAGTACAAGCAGATGCAATTTGTGAAGGAAAAAGAAAACGAGGGCGCGCTATTTTCTGTCACAGATGCAGCATTCGTGATCAAATGTCAAGAGGAAGACAATTACGACATGGACATAGTCGTAGATTATGCATTTCTAAAGGTAAATTTGATCATTCGTCTTTCATTGTGAACAGCAACTATTTAGATAATTGAGCAAAGCGCAGAGTCATGATCATTGAAAAAGTTCGATAACTTTTGATCTCTCTGTTAATTGCGTTTCCTATGCTCTGCGGTTTTATTGATGAAGAGTATTTAGTAACTTTTTCGTATTCTGGAGTACAATTTAATGCATCAGATGTTGTATGGAGTGTGAGCTTATGCTTATAGATAGCTTCAATCTGACTAATTTGCAAGTAAAAAGCCCTCCCTTTATACACGCTCGTATAAGAGACTAAATAGATCAAAGGCCAATTGTGTGTTTTATTTCAATCATCGATTCTATTTGCTTGAGTTCTTTGTGCAAAAGTTTGCTCGAGTAGATTTGAAGCAGCACAAGGTTGTAAGATCATTTCACCAGGTCTTGACCTGGAATAATAACCGGCCTTTTGCCCAAAGGGGCTGGGCTTTCCACTCCATAATTTCCTGCTATGCAGTTCCAGCATGAAGAAAGGAGTTTACGCAGGTGCCCCCCTGCTGAGGGAGACACCGCCGCGCCTGCAGAAAGCCCTCTATGCAGTGCTTTACCCTACACCTAACTCTGTGTGGCCGATGTGTTTCGTGGAGAAGGTTACAAGGCTGAACTACTAAATGAATTTTTTTCCAGTAAATTTTCTTGCCTCTAACATGTATATTGAATGCAGAAGAAGTTTTTGTACCCAGCTGAAGCCTACTTGCATCCTTTACATGCCAAGATTAGATCGTGTCGGAGTCGTCCCTTCTGACGTAGCTTATGACCTTCAACATGGAGCCTACTTAATTCAAACTTCTTTTTTAAGGATTTCTCTGCAGCTTACGACTGTGTTGAGTGGCATCAACAACCTCACAAATGTTGAAAAGAACTTAAAGAGACTCAACTTTCAAGGAATAAGAGGAGAATGGTGCTCCTAGCAAGGTGATCAAATAGTATATAGCCACAACAAATTTCTGTACTTAGCACATCCTAATTGGAATCTAGCAAGCTGGCACATTATGATGCTTGATAAGTTGGTTGCAAATGGAGGCATTGGAGAGAAAGCTACGACAACGAATTGGTGATGATCAATCTGAAAAGAAGTCGTGACATTCAGAGCACAAGCTATGGCTGGAAGTTCAATAAATTAAGCTAGGAGTAAGTTATGGCAAAGATCCTTTGTAAATGTGTAGGACAATGCATTTATGGTTGGTTTTGCTCAATTTGTTCAATTTACCTTTAATGTATGTTTACCTTCACTTTGCACTTTGCAAGTTATCAGTAATCGAATACCTTTGTTAAGTGAGTTCTAACTTCTATCTTCAAAAAACCATGAAATCTAACCACCTTATTAATTTCCCTAAGTTCGTTCAATTTCAGTTTTAATGCATATCCCGTGAATGTTTTACCGGGAGTAGCCACATAGTCATCAGTAGCATGAGAATCAGAAAGTGCAGGTGCATCTGGAAGAGCAGGAATATCTGGAACATAAAGAGTAGTGTCAGTATGTTGATGAATCGTATCAAGGGAGCCTGAGAAAAAACATTCCATAGGTTCCCAAGTAGCTTCATCGATAGGATGACCATCCCATTGAAAAAAGAAATTGGACAATTCTACGACGCCATCTATGTTGTATCCTAACCTGGAGAATAGCTGCAGGCAGATAAAGAAAGAGGTTAGAAAAAGGGAGAATGGGGTTTCTTAGAGAAAAGAGAGCTACGAAGTAAACTAACATGAAAAACATCACAAGCCTTAGTAGGTGGAAGTTGAAGACGATAGGTCATAGAACTTAATTTTTCTAAAATGTGACAAGGACCATGATATTGGGTAGCTAATTTCTCAATATGTGATTGTCCATGAACAAACTTAAGTCTAGCAAAACTTAAATGAAGAAATCCTTCTTTTCCTTCAATGAACTCAAGATACCATCGATGTGTATCAATAGCGGTCCTGTATTGTTGTTGAATGTGACGTAAATGGTCATGTGCCTACACAATAATGATTCAAAAATCAGTAAGATAAGAAGAAATTGTAACAAGAGTATCAACGTGTGGTTGAGGAATACATGGGAGACTCAGAAAATAGCCATGATATAGCAAAAATGAAGATACCTTAGTAGTCAAATAATTTTGCCATTCTTCCTATAGCGACTTACTTTTGTTCCACTTCTTAGAATGTCAATGTGACATCTAGACTTCAAGGTAATCAAAATTGAAGTTTCAAGGGTTTTTGTTAGTTTATCTCTTCTCTGTTTCCATATCTTTTGAGGATCGCCTACCATCTTTGATAGATGATTGACATAATTGATTGTATCAATGAAAGCTTTGAAGCATTCACATAGGTTTTGTTTGATTTGAAGACACATGCATGTGCAAATGCAACTAATTGACTTCAAAGGTGTCGCGGGAGCGCGTGCGTGGGACTGATTTGTGTTCGTCCTCACTTCGTCTTCTTTATCGCGAACAATTTTCTATCTTTTGATTTTCTTTTGTGCGGAAGCCCTTACAGGAACCCAGACACTCGACTACACATCACAGAACACATTCTATTCTAGCAATCATGACACACAGCATAAGACGAGATGCACGAAAATAGAGTGACTGAATTATCAGTTTTAGTTTAGAGTGAATTCGTCAGTGTCTCGCTCGTTGGCAGAATGGCATTCTACTCTTTCGTTGTGTTCTGCTCGTTGGTAGACTTTCATGGACAACTATGGTGTCTTGTCTTTCTTACTCTATTCGCTACGTCTCTCTCTATCTTTCAGATCTTTGTATTCACTCATAGATATTATAATCTAGAGAGGATCATTTGTACCTCCACTATGTGGAGTTTAAAAGATAGCTAAACGTCGAATTACATGACTAGATAACGCTTAATCAACTAGTTAGTTAGTCTCCGTCGTTGCTACTCGTTTCAGCTGGGCGTGAAGCCCGTTGAGTTGTCAACTGGCAGCGCGAAAGATTCGTATTCTCCCATTTGCTTTCGTTCTTTTCGTAGTTTTCGTTTCGCGTCCCTTTTTCGGCTTTGCGGTCCTGGAGGTGTGTTTGCGATTCGCGATTGATTCGCGAATTGTTCGTGCTTCGAGTAAAAGACACGTTGACTGTCGCGAATTGTTCGACCTTCGTGTCTTGTTCGTGCTGCCACAAAGTTGCAGGAGTTCACATTTCCGACACTCCCTCTTGAACCTTGCAGCTTTGTTCGTTTAATCCAATTGCCTCTCTTTGCTTGGTAAAGAGTGGCTTGTCGAGCGGTTTCGTGAGGAAATTACTATCATATTTTCTGATTTTATGAACTGGACCTGGAGCTCTCCTTTCGAGATCAAATCTCGAATTTGATGGTACTTCAGAGGAATGTGCTTTGACTTTGAATGGAAGACAGGATCCTGGGACAGATAGATGGCACTCTGAGAGTCCATCATCATCGTGCTTGGCCCCTCTTGTGGTATCCCGATTGCCTCCAACATCATTTGCAGCCACACTACCTCATTCACCACTTTCGAAGCTGCGACATACTCAGCTTCACAAGAGGATTGAGCTACCAAGGTTTGCTTTTTGCATATCCAGCTGATTGCAGCTCCGCACGCTATCGTACATCCTCCAGTAATGGACTTGTTGTCATCTTTGCAACTCGCCCAGCTCGCATCACTGTAGTGATGCATCTCGAATCCTTTCTCTTCGTTTCTAGCTCTGTAGGTTAATCCAACATTCTAGGTCCCCTTCAGATACTGTAGGAGCCATTTTCCAATGTGCTAGACCAGGATTGGAATAGAATTGGCTCAATGCGTAAACAGAGAAGGTCAGATCGGGTCTGGTACAAATTGTTAAGTACATCAGACTACTGATTAAGTTCTGGTAGGGTATACCTGCCATCTTCTGTTCTTCCTCTTCTGTTTTTGGGCAATCTTGTTTCGTGAGCTTGGCTCCAGCTATCATTGGTGTGGCTTTCTCTTCACAGTCCATCATGTGGTACTGCTTCAACACTTTTCTGGCTTATTGTTTGACTCAAGTGCATTTCGCCATTTATTCGATCTCTTCTGATCTCCAGCCCTAAGCATTTTGTTGCTTCTCCAAGATCTGTGATTTCATAGGTATCAAAAATCTGACTCTTCGTGTCTTTGATCAACATCAAGGAATTTCCTATCATCAGCGAATCATCCAGGAAAATGGTCAGTATCACAAAATCCTTTCCTACTCTTTTGATGTAGACATTACAGTCTGGTTGAGTAGGATTGAAGTCTAGAGACTTCAGAAGACCATCAAGCTTTTTGTATCAGGCTCGTGATGCCTGTTTTAGACCGTAGATGCATCTCTGCAATCGACAAACATATTGTCTGTTGTCAGGGTCTTCATAACCTTCAGGTTGCTTCATGAAAATTTCCTCCTCTAGATCTCCGTGGAGAAAGGTTGTTTTCACGTCAATCTGGTGAATTTCCAGATTGTACTGTGTGGCGTATGCAAGGAGCAGCCTTATGCTTGTCATCTTGACCATGGGCGAATATGTGTCGAAATAGTCGACACCATATCTCTGCGTGTAGCCCTTGCTTTGTAGCGGCCAATGGTGCGACAAGCCTTGCTTTGTAGCGGCCAATGGTGCCATCTGATTTCAGCTTCTTCTTGTACACCCATTTGCAGTCGACTACTTTTCTATTGTCTGGCAGTGGCTCTAATGTCCATGCCTCATTTCGCCTCATCGACTCGATCTCTTCTGACATTGCCTGTTTCCAGAATTCTCCCTCTGGACTCTGGATAGCTTCTTGGTATGTAGCCGGCTCTTCTGTGAAGCTGCAGTACTCGAACTGCGTGTCTTCGCTCCATTGAAGATGGTCAAAATAGTGGTCTGGAGGTCTTCTTTGTCTTCTTGACCTTCGAGGTTCGTTTCGTCGCTGCTCGAACATTTCTTGTTCGTGGGGTCGATCCTCTGTTTCCTGCTGCTCTGGAGTCTGGGGTCCTGCATTCTGATTTGATGACTGTCCTCGACCTCCCTCTTGAATAGGCAGCAGTGTGAAGATCTCATGGCCTCTTTCGTCTTTCAGTCCAGGGCATGTGGACTCGTCGAACTTCACATCTCTGCTCAAAACAACCTTCTTCGTGGTTGGATCGTAGAGTCTGTACACATGATCAACTTAATGTACTGCATTCATGTCCAGAGGAACTATAACTCATAGTTCAAACAAAGGCCCATGTTCCTTGGTCGCTTTTGTATATGATAATGTTCTAGCAAAGTTTTCTACAAGATTGTCACTTCACTTAATAACCTTAGGTACTATGGAGTCTTCACCGGGGATTTGTTGTTGTGATGGTTCAATCCTCTTGTTTACATGAGGGTTATGAACCAGGGTACTACAAGTTAGAAATCAGTTTTGATTTGATTTATTTGTGTAAGCTCTAAATGTGTCACTTTAATTTTTGTACAGTTAACATTAGATGTACAGTTTATCTAGATTACTGTATTTGGTAATGACCAAGACATGACCCATCGTTGACTTATCAATCGGGCACTCGTCCCGTAGCCGGCTACTTGCATTAGTCGAGAAGCCATAATGATAGGAAATTAGCTTGTACAAAGATTTTTGATACTTTAGCCCATGTTGGGTCTATTAGTTAGTCATAACTTTTGTTGTGCCATCTTTGAGAGCTTGTGGTGCTTGAGCTATGGTGATTGTGATTGTGATCTATATACTGCACTAGATCTTTAGAAAGTTAGCTTGGTATCAGAGCGAAAGGGTGTTGCAGGTATACACGGTCCAGTGTAGCTTTTCGTGACATCTTTCTGTAGGAAAGCTAGCACGTGAACCGTCTCTAGAGAGAGGACTCCTTACGGGGTACGGGAAGGCCGGATGTCTGGAAGTAGCAAAGTTCCTTCAATCTGGACTTTGGGAAAGTATTCAGAAGGATCGAAATAGTGGAATCCTTGGAAGAATTTTGAAAAAATTGCTCCAAAATGGTAAATTGCTTCGGAAAGTGGCTATGATGGAAATTTGGCCAGAACTCCTTCGGTAATCCGTCAATTACTGAGAGGAGCAGATCGAAAGGTGGAGTTGGGTAGTGGCATCTCAAGGCTGAGTGGATTTTGACATCCATTTACAGTTTAGGGAACTAGCTATGGGGTTTTGGAGAATCGGAAAAACACGGATCTTTCTCCACAGGTGATGGAATTGGGCACTGTAAATTGCTACCCGGCATAGTTCTATTGAGGGCAACCTAATGCCAGATTGGTGGGGTCAACCATGAAGCAACCAGAGAGAAATTTTCCTTTCTCTCAGACTATGGAAGAATGTTCAGCTAGGGTTTGAAAGTGAAAAAGAGTGAATCTCTCATTGTAGAACTTTTTGAGCTGTAAAGATATGCATTTGGGCGCCCATGTCAGGAGAGAGAACTGCCAAAGGGCCGTAGGTGGACGCGGGCAGAATAAGGAGCTGGATCATTCATAACTGCCATCACCTTTAGTGGCCCATGGACGCAGGAGTTGGTCTTAGTGCACAGGAGGGTGCACAACAACAAGATCTTGAAGTTTTCAGATCAACGGTTAGACTGTCGGGTTCGAGGAACAATAAGGGCCATCAGATCTGCTTCAATGGTGGAGATGGGCTTTGAAAGGGCCCTGAAGAGTTGAAAGGCAAAATAGTCCTCTTCTTTAAAAGAATTTGTTTTGAAATTCAAGCGACCCGTACTAAAAGGGCGTTTCTTCATTAAGAAACTTCAGAACGAAGTTTCAGTTCATTTTTGCAAGCAAAATGGCATTGGGGCTAACTTTGGCTAGAGGGCACCGTTTTGGCCATCCTTGGGCTATCTACTAGTTGTTTTGCATTTGGCTATATCTATAGGAGCCTAGGCTTGCCACAGGTGTTGGAACCTGGTTGGTTCAGATTCTCAGGTGGTGAGATTAGGGAGTAAGCTAAGAGGGAGTCACTTGCAGCCATATACCTCAGTACGACAAGATACCACTTTTGGGCATGCGTTGGTCATGTATTTGACGCTTTATCATTCGTGCTGATTTGCATGAGTGTGGATGTGCTTGCATGTTACCTTGTCACAGGAGTCTAGATCTGAGTTGGAGTTGTATGTGTTTATGCATTTGCTATGTTAAAAGCAAAGTAATCATTTGGAATGCTCAGTGACTTGTTGTTATGTCTGCTAGTTGTCTATTTGGCGAGGGTATAGTCTTATGATGGCAGTAAGATTTCCTCAGATTAAGCCTTAGTCGCTCATTTATGTCAGCTTTACAGGTTTGTGCATGTAAATGTCTGATGGGATGTCAGCCTAGCTAGATGGAGGATTTCAGTCTCATGGTGGCCATGGGATTTCCTCGGTTTGAGCCATGTCACTCATGTGGTCCACTTGTGGTCAAGTCAGATGGGGACAAGTCAGTTGGTGGAGAGTGTAATAGACTCTCGATGTGACCATTGTGTGTGCATGATACTTTGTGGGTCAAACCTAGTGGTTTGATTGGTGTGCTTGAGTTTGAGTCAAGTACAAAGTAACAGGAACATGCATAACATCTTTTGGATACCCCAGACATTACTCCAGATTATTGTTTGACGCTCTTATCACATTTGAGCTTAAGGGAGAGATTTAGAAATCAGTTTTGATCTGATTCATTCGTGTAAGCTCTAAATGTGACATTGTAATTATTGTCAAGTTAAAATTAGATGTATAGTTTATCTAGTTTACGGTATTTGGTAGTGACTGAGACGTGATCCACCATTGACTTATCAGTCATGTACTCGTCCCGTAGAAGGCTTGGGATTAGCTGGGTAGCCACAGTGATAGGAAGGAAATTAGCCTGCATAGTAGATTTTTGACAGCTTTTGCTATGCTCAGGGGCATTTCTAGAGTTAGTCAATATTTTAGCCCATGATGATGTCGTAAAACATGGGGATGACCCCGGTAGCAGAAGCTCGAAGCTTTGAGCGTAGGCGTGTAGGAACGGAAACACAATTCAAGAAGAATGATTCATACAAATTGCGCAAATGAACACTGCAATAGTGAGACAAAAATTTCACTCTGATCAATATCAACAGTGAGTACAATGGCTTGAAGTAATAACTTCAGCTTGCTGAGCGTGATAACGCTGGCTACAGATAACTCTGATTGAAAAAGAAGTCATAAATAGCTTGATTCAGCTAGTATATATATGTTTACAAGTGTCTAGAGACAAATATCTTATAAGCCTTAAATGCCATTTACTCCAGTTTTTGTATATGTACATAGTTGGTAACCGCCTTTAGGATATTTGGTTGTCCAGCTGTTTTTAGGGTTGATGATAAGTTGGCGACGTCGGTCTGCCAATGTAGAAAAACCCGAAGGTATGTAAATCTAGAGCGAAGGCAAGGAAAAAGGCGAAAAAGGCGAAGGTGGGCCTGAAATGGATTCCAAGGCATTTTGGCCACTGTGTCGCATTTTTCGCGAAGGTGCGAAAAAGGCGGAAAAAAGGCAAAGATGCCTTAAAAACGATCAAGGCACAAAAAATCTCAAAGGAAAAATGCGAAGGTCCAAAACACGTAGTCAGCCTTCGGTTTCAGGATGCTCATTACTTGAACGATTTGTTTAAGGCTGAGCATAAGAAATCTAACACTCCCCCTTAATGTGGATCCTGAAAAACCTTCATCTTCAGATTTAACATATTGTTAAATCTGAGATGTTGCTCCTTTGATAGAGCCTTTGTGAAGTAATCTGCTGCCATGTAGTTTGTAAATTGTTCTGCAGAAATGCTACTTCCTTGCTATGTACTTTCTCTCTAAGGTAATGATACCTTATTTCAATATGTTTGCTTTGAGAGTGAAATCTCGGATTGAGAGATAACGCTATTGTGCTTTGATTGTCACAATAGATTGTTGTAGGAAGTGGTTGTGCAAGGTTGATGTCTGCAAGCAGTTGCGTTAGCCAGATCGCCTCTTTGGTTGCATTTGTGGCAGCTATGTATTCAGATTCCGTTGATGATAATGCAACAGAGGTCTGCTTTCTGGCTGTTCCATGAGATTGGGCCTTGGTTGTATAAAAATACAAATCCAGAAGTTGATTTTCTGGTGTCGACATCTCTTGCCCAATCTGCATCTGTGTAGGCTTCAAGGATGTGGCAGTTTGGCTGCCTCCGTAGCAGATGTTGAGAGTTTTTGTTGCTTGGATGTACTTCATGACCTTTGTTAGTGCTTTCCAATGAGTTAGCCTGGATTTGACAGGAACTGGCTAAGTGTACTGATCGAATATGTTGGTCGCTTGCAGATCATTGCATACATCAATGAGCCGATGATGGATTGAAACAGGTAGCACTTCATCTCCTCCTTTTCTGCCTCGGTTTGAGGAGACTGTTCCTTTAATAACTTTAGTCCAGGGTCGAGTGGAAAGTGACTTGGTTTGCAGTTGGCCATTCCATACTTTTCCAGCACGTTGTTGAGATATCGTTGCTGATTGATAAAAATCAGTCTGCTGGGTCGATCTCGTTGGATTTGGATTCCGAGACAATAGTGGGTTGGATCCATGTCAATCATCTTGTATTCCTGGGCCAGCAGGCATTTTGTATCCTTCATCAGATTCAAATTATTACTGAATAAGAGTGTATCATCTACATAAAGAGTGATGATGATGAAGTAATCCGATACAGACTTGAAGTAGATATTCGAGTCTGTCGAGTTTGGAATAAAACCATTCTCTATCAGAAATGCATTGGTCTTCTGGAACCAGGCTCTGGGTGACTGTTTCAGCCTGTAGAGCGCCTTGTGGATTTTGCATACAAGGTGTTGTTGCTTGCCGTTGAGTTCGTGTCCCTCTGGATGCGTCATATAGATTTCCTCTTCGATGGTTCCGTTGAGGAAAGCGGTCTGGACATCCATCTGGTGGACTCCAAGATTTGTTGCGGCTGCAAAGGAGAGTAGGCGGATCGAAGCATGTTTGACAACTGGGCTGAAGGTTTCTGAATAATCCAGATCTGGAATTTGGGAAAAGCCTTTGGCGACTAGCCTGACCTTGTAACGATTCTTTAGCGTCGTACTTCGCCTTGAATATCCATTTGCATGGAATTGGGTTTCGGTCCTTTGGTAGCTTAGTGACTGTCCATGTTTGATTCTCCATCAGATAATCGAATTCGGTGTCCATCGATGCTTTCCACTGGTCAGCATCAGGAGTAGACATAGCCTCAAAAACGGTGGTTGGTTCCTGCACAAAGTAGCAGGCCGGATCATCCATAAATCTGGATGGAGGCTGTTTGGACCTATTCGACCTTTTGGGTTGAGCTTCGTCCCTATTTATGATATATATGGGTTATCTCCTTTGATTCTTGTTTATAGTTGCTTTTAGGCATTCATGTTCTCTTTGTATAATCTGGGGTCTTTTTGGTTTGTGGTCCTCTGTCTCTCCTTTGGCTTCTAGCACACTTCCCAAATGGAAAGCGTGATTTATCACATTGACACATTGTTTTCTGGCCCGCTCCCACTCGTCATGTTTTCAGTGACCTGCGCTAGTAACTCTTTACTCTTCTTGACTTGGGTTGGGATTTTGCCACCTTTTATGAATTAGGAAGTACTAGATGGTCCGAATAAGGTGGTCTTGTAGGAATTTAACTGCTGGAAGGGCCTTTCATTTTGTGAGGTTGCTTGTTGAGGAGGTTTTCTTCATGAACCATTCTAGGGGGAGATTAGGAGACTATAAATAGCCTCACACTCTAGTCATTTGGTAGCTTTTTTATTAGCCATTGTGATCTTCTTTGTTAGAGAACTTAAATGGACATTTGTGTGTGCATGTGACCTGCACCTACTCTTGGGAAAAGACGCCTGAAGTAGGGATGTCTTAGCATTTGGTCCTTGCTATGCTTGATGGGTTTGATATTCCACCCTACAACTATTCCTGGATGATGATTTTGTAGGAAGCTTTCTTTCAAGAAAAAATTATTTTTATCAAGTGTACTTTTGGTGCTTCATGGTCTTCAATCTTGTGTGGTAACCGAGGTAATGTAGTTTCAGGACAGTACATGTGTCATCATGAAGATTTTGATAGGCACAATGTGGTGGATCACCGGTCATTTTTGAGAGTTTTAGGCTTAGTTTTAGTACAATGTGGCACTTAAGCAATCTGCTGCTATGAGCTTAGTTATTTCTTTTCTCACCTATAGCTTATACTGATGGCATTCAGTAGTCGAGTTACTGTTTGTTGCTCAACTTCCTTGGTTTCAACTGAACGATGTGAACTGGCAGGAGCCTGGACCAAATGAGGTATTGAGTACCTAATTTTCTTAGAAGCGATTCTAGATTGTTCTCTGAATGAAACAGCATGGTCGTCACTTGAGGGAGTCAGCTTCAGATGATCATCTATAGGGAGGATACATGGAATCAAGATACCCAAATTGAAAGAACTTTAAGAGATGTCCCGAGGCCAGTTTTCCATGAAGTTGTCTCTGCTCATGCACAGGCGAGTGAACATCTTGCTGTCGTGTGACTGCTGAAAAGCAAATAGGGCATGATAAACAGATAGTGGACTTTCAAATGGGCTTTACTGGTGTCAACTTAAGGGCCTATGGGAGGAAAGATTCAAAACCCATTGAACGAAGCTTTGATTCACATATAAAGCATATGCTGAGCAGAAAAGTTGTTCGAAATGCAAAACGTAGTTTTTGGGCCCGGCGATTAAGCCTATTAGTCTCATGCGATTCAGATGGTCAACAGAATCTAGATAATCGTCAATTAGATGACAAGCTCCATTTCCAGCATGTTGACCCCCACTTCAGAGATCCTCTTATTGTACATAGTGTCACAACTCCTCCCTTAATTAGTAATTCATCTATTGATGGAATATCTTCATTCAACAGAACAGCACAATCTCAAGGCGGCCCTGGACTTGTTGCAGATGGAATTGATATCAGAATTGGAGATATTACAGATCTTGTCATGGAAGATGTAGATATGGGAAAATGTGAGAAGGAACAGAAAGTATGTGATTTACAAGTGGGTGGAACAGTAGATGAATATCATGGAGCACCATTTCAGGAAGAACTGGTGAGTTCCCAAAACTCACTGATAATCTTTAAGTATCCTAGAGTGCCCATGACATTCATGACAAAGAAGAAGAATGCCTGGGAAGATCACAACAGTTGTCAAACGGAGTCTCTGGGTTTTCTGCAACAGGGACAACTCCAGCATCAGGCATGTATACTGGCCTTACCAGCATTCAATCACCTACCTGAGTATGAAAGGATACGGGGACACAAAAGGATGGCTACTGCTGTGCAGAAGTTGCAATTTAGCCATGAACCTCAGATTCAGAAAATTAATGGATCGTCTGGATACCAGAAACATCGGAGGATAGATACTAAACGCTCACTTCAGATCAGAAAAATGTCTGCAAATTATTCGGCTGCACCATCAAGGGCTGTGATTTTGTTGTCAAATCCCCTTTTAGAAAATATATGCTTTCAAAATTTGGACCAAAAAGCTTTTAGTGCTCCTTTTGCCTCTAGGAAAGGGGGACAGAACCAGCGTATGGAAGTGGGATTCTCTGGAACTGTGGTTTATGAGGATGCTAGGGATGAGCAAATGATCAGAATTCTTCTTGCTCTTCAGGAAATGGATGAGAAAGTAATTTTTATGAAATATTGTTTGCAGCTAGGTATGAGGAAGCTCTTTAAGAAACGGGAGAAGGCAATCTGGAAGGTGACAACTAACGTACAATGACATACAGAACCTACAAACTAACAGGAAAGTCAAGGCTGCGAGAACTCTATGACATACTAGTGCAAATGTGGGGGAGTTTTACAGACATGAAAAGCATCAAGATAGAGGTTCAGGCTTAAGGCACGTTGGCGGGAACTGACATGCTTAATGATGTAACAATCAACTGATCTTCCATCGTTGATGGTTCTTTGCAAGCTTCGCAAGGATGAGATACATATGATTGAGCAAGAAAGAAATGCAGGCCTAGCGGCTAGTGACGACATTTTCTCTGGCTCTTCTTAGCTTAGAGATGCACATGTTTGCTGCTCGTGTCAAATCTGGCTGATAGGGGACATCTTATGAAGAGCAAGGAAGTGGACATGTTGCAACAAAACATGATCCTGCTCAGAGTCGAAATCAGAATGTTTGACTCGGTGTCGTATCTTTGGCTATTCCTATTCCAGATCGATAATGAAATAACAATCTTAGTATCAAAATTTTCTTGAATCGAAATCAAAATAAAGGTGCAACTCTCTAGATCTGCTGGCCACCATCTACAACTCTTTCAGATCACAAGCTGTTGCTGCTCAAGGATAGATAATCAATGTCAGCTTATCACTTTTAACGGAGTGTAGCTGACATTGCATCAACCTCTAGCACATTCACCCTTCTAATTGAGAATGAAAATCAAATAGATCAGACACATCAAAACGTTACTGAGCATTGCAACGGAGCCAAACACAGAAACAAAACTAGTTGATTGTTCTACATTGCAAAAGAAAATGCGATAGAGGGAAATGATTTGTAATCTGTAATTTGGAATACAATACGTCTTCCACACGAGGGCTCTAAATACTATTCTACCAACTTATCTTTTAATCTACCTTTCTATCTTTAAAGTGAAAATTATTTCTGGCTAACTAACTGATTTGCCATTTGTAGTTGGCAAGGACAGTTTGTCCTGCATGAGAACATACGAGGGAGGGAAAAGTCTTGAAATCCAAATTCCCCCCTCTTAAGTTAAAAGCTTTATCCAATCCCTAGCCTTGCCTTATTATATTCAAATAATCTTTTCCCAAGTGACATTGTAAACATGTCTGCTGTTATCTCAATGGAATTAATGAGCTCAATTGTTATTTCATATTCCTTTGTCACATCCCTCATATGATGATAATTACACTTCTCTACTGTATTCCTCTTCGAAAAGCCTTTTGACCTCATTCTTCTCAAGTTCAATGCCGATTTGAGGTGATCCACAATCATCCTGTAGCTGAGCCTCTGGTCGGCAAATTATAGGTATGTGATCGGTGGTACACCTCAATAGGTGTTCTCAGCAATGGAATTCCACCCACGATGAGTCAAGAAGCCTCATATGGCAGGGTTGGTGAGGATCTGTGGCTGGAGAGCACTATGAGGAAGTATAAAATTCAGATTTGAGTGTGATTAGAATCCTTGAGGAAATACTCTCAAAGGCCAAGAGCTTGCGTTTTGACAACTCTTGGATGGAGGCAGCCCTAGCACCCAAAGAAAAGCATGGATGCTGGCCTCCAGCCCACGAGCAGTCTCAAGTATCTTGTTCTCACTTGGAATGTACAAGCTGATCAATAAATCGTGTATGGCAGAGCACAAGAGCAATCGACACGTGTATGAAATATACATTGAGAGCAGAGAGCAGAAAGAAAACAAGAACACAAGATAAACACACTTTGCAAATACAACTACTCATATTCAGCCCATAAGCTGTTCTCTGATTTTCACACACACTTTGTCACAGTACATGTCAATTTATGTTGCAGCCTATCCTATCACAAGCTGACAAGTACACACATTGTCCACTATGCATGTTCGAACTACAGGTAGTTTTATAACTGTCTTCACTAGCGTGTTGTTTTTTGTCAGCATCAGATTTTAACACTCCCCGTTCAGCGACGTGAGAGGTATGCTGCAATTTTTCAGACAATAGAAGATATTTTCCATTGCTAAGTAGTATAGTACAAATATTAGCTAACTGATCTTTTGATGGAAAAAATGCTTAATTTTTTTTCTTTGCTTGCTATTTTTTCTCTTATGAAATGGTGTTGTACATTAATTTGTTTTGTTTTCCTGCTAATACAAAACTGCTTTTATCACAAAAAATGTTGGGGCCTTCTATTCAAAACAAAATTCTTCCATTAATTTCCTCAGAGAAACTGCTTTTTTTGTTGCATGTGTGACTGCCAAATATTCGGCTTTGTTTTCTATTGCTCCAATTAATGCACCATGATTTAGCATGAACATGTATCCTGCAATCGATTTTCGGTCACTTTGTCTTTTGCCAACTCAAAATCTATATACCAGAGCAGGTTGTTATACTTTCCCTCTTATTGTTGTATGTGATTTTCCAGTTGTTGGTCCCTTGGAGCTATTTGAGTAAGCTTTTAGCTGCAATACAATGCATTTTAGAAGGATTTTGACAGATGTTGTGCAAGATATCTTACCATGGTGGCCAAATCTAAACGTGTGCCTACAACAATGTACATGAAAACTCCTACAGTTTTCTGGTAACCGATCATCTTCTGTCTAGTATTCTTCCAAAAATGGAGAGCCAATGGCTCTACAACATTCCATATGTGAAAATATAGCTACATAGTTTCATGCCACATGAGCACCATAAGATGGATGGTCAAGTGCCACATCTTCTGTACTTGTAAATATAGGTGCATGTGCTCTCTACGAGCTCAAGTTAAACTTCTCTATGTGCTCCTTAAAGCTTCACATGTGCTCTTTTTCATTTAAGGACAAAATTCAACTCAGTACTTTTTAGGAGCATGGGATGGGTTGTTAGCCTTGCATGTGGCACCACATCCACTTTTTTTGGAGTAGCCATATAGGTAGGGTTTTAAATTTAAGGTTGAGGATTACTCTAAAGTGTTTGATACCCTAATCAGGAAATCTCAATTTCCTGTTTAAGCTTTTGATCACACATTTGTACATTCACTTGAGATAATGCAATTTTGAGCATTGGACATCCTTGGAGTAAAAAGCAACAATCTAGTGCTCATTTCTACTTGATGTATGAATGTGAATGAAGCATTTCATTGTGATTTACAGTAGCATATAGGTTCTATAGTCATTTTTGCGTCTAGGTGATTATGATCAAGGCTCTTGCCTTCTTATTGGTGGATAGTCTTGGAAATCCAAGTTCCGAGAGTGATTCCAATCTTGTGCAACCTCCAAAGTTTGAAAAATCTTTGTAATTGCAGTAAGATCCATAAAAGTTCATTTTTCACATGATATCAGAGCCGAATCCAAGCTCTCGTTCATTTTGATCGAGTATTGTATGCATTAGAGCGTAAATCATCGATTTCATTGCTAGGAAGATCTCAATTGGCTCCAAATTTGATTTGAGGGCATTCTCAAAGTATTCTGAAATTTATTACGCTTCATTTTAAATTTTACTGTCTCAAAGGTTCAAAAAGCATGAAGGAGGTGAAACGTTGAGTGGATCCTATTTCTATTGGATTTCTATATTGATGAAATCAAAGATAATGTGGACCTATTATATATACTTGTACATTCTTGTAAATACGTTAGTCTGCAAAAATCTGACATCCCAGGGTTGAAATATAATTTCAATTCACAAGCTCAAATTGCAAAATGTGATAGCAAAGGATCGAAATATATGGTCAAAATAGCTTTCGATCTTCAAGGTTGAAATACAAATTGCTCCAAAAATGATCTATCTTCGCACTATGGAGAGATGGAATTTCCTTTGTAAAGTTAGGTGAATTTCTAGCGTGTAATAAGGAATCTAATTTAGCTTTCTTGCCCTAATTTGCAACTCTAGCCTCTTTCCTAGAGTCATGCCACGTGGCTAGTTGGTCACAATATCATCATAAATTTAGGTGTAGATCCTATAATGTAAGAATCACTGCTAGCCTTGGAAATTATGATACACTTATCAATTATTCCAATTGAAGATCTTAGTTAACAAATGAATCCTCAGGTAAGTATTTAGTGAATAGATCAACTAAGCAATTCAATTCGATGAAGACACGTGTTGGAGCTTGATCTCTTTGGCTTGCACTTTCTCCCTCACAAAATGATGAGTTTGTTCCTTGCATGGAATGTAGGATTAGTAGCAAGTGATTGGGCTGATTAATTGTCACAATAGATGATAGGGATCTCCTCCTCAATGACATGAAGCTCCACCAATAGCCTCTTCAGCCATAAGACCTCCTTGCATGTTGATGTCAAGGCCTTATTATCGGATTTTGTGGAAGATAAGGAGATTGTATCTTGTTTTTTGGAAAGCCATGATACTACAATATCAATAAGAAGGTGGCAAATGCACTTATTGACTTTCGATCCACTTTGTCACCTGCAAAATCCGATATTAGTCCCTCTATACAATATGCCAAAATTCTTAGTCGATGAAATATATCTAAGAACTCTTTTGGCCATCTTTCCATGAGATATCAAAGTATTTTGCATGAATTGGCTTAACTTTCCAGGTCTAGTTATAGTTAAATATATCAAGGAGCCTATAAGTCTTCTATATAAAGTGATGTACTCAAAGGATGCTTCGTCACCATCAATAGATGCTTTTACATGTTGCTCCATTGAGTCTCAATGCCTTTACAATTCTTCATTCCAAATATATCTAGGATGGATGTAGCAGATTGGCAAATGAAATTAAAATTACATCCTCTTATGACTTCAATTCCTAGAATGAAGCTCAATAGGTCCAGATCTACCATTTTAAACTCTTTTAATAATGCAATTTTTATATCTCTTATTCAAAGAAAAGCCTCGCTAGTAAAATTCTTTATCAACCTCATAATCAATAGTGGGCACTAAGTCATCAGCCTCAAAATCAACAATACACGAGAATCTAGCAATGGCACTAGATAGGAGACACAACAATGGCACTAGATAGCAATGGCACTAGATAGGAGATACAACACATCAATATTCAAAAGATGTACATAGATTCGCTATAGTACAATATCTTGGCAAATCAGAAAACACTTTGGAGTATACATCAAATGTTTCTTCTTGTATAGAGGAACTGAAAAAGTTGAAGGCCTCTCTCATCTTATTAGTGTCTAAATTTGAAATCTTCCAAATAGCTGAAGCATGACCCCAAATCACTTCAACCTTAGAGCCACAATGGGTAAGTTTTTTATAATTCAAACTTCATATTATTTTTGAAAGTTTGAAATAATGTTTATGTATTTTGTGGAGTCCCTCTCAAAGAAAAATGACCTAGTCTTTTTCTCTCGTAATCTGATGTAAACTGTGTTGGAAAGCTATAAGGTAATTTTTCCAATTACTCATCCAAAACCTCTCCTATAGATAAGCCACTTACTAAAAAAGCCTATCCTCCAAAAAAAAAAAAAAAAACATAACATGTTAGTAAAAAGAAGCGAAACATACAAAAAATCTCAAAAGCCACCCAAAGACTACTACGAAAAGCCCTAAAAGTGCTTGAAAAAACGACTCCTAAATCTGGTCTCATTTCACCTAGAGCCTCCATTAATCCACTAGTGATTTCCTTCAAGATTTCAAAACTAAAAAATCATGTTCATAAAACCAAAGCAATTGTAAAAGCACCAATTATTTACGATATTGACCAATGTGATAGCTAAAACTGGTGGTAGACCTATGGAAGTCCATAAACCCAATGAAACACATGTACATAACTTTAAAATAAATCTAAAGACCACATACAAACGATTGCAACACTATTAATCATTTAGGTAGATTTAGACGGATGTGATTCAAGCAGAAAATTTGATTTGCGAATTTAGACTCTTATCATTTTTCTTTTCCTTGGAAATATACGTAATTTACAAGTTTGGAAAGAGCTTTCTTGAGAGCATTTCCTTGTATCAACCTTCTATGGTATTGGTGACATTGCATATGCTAATTTGATAGTGGAGGAAGCCAAGCGCTTAGCTTGGAACCATAACATTGACCAAGGTGTAGAATAAAAATGACGTCCATTCAACGAGCAAGATTTTCAAAAGGAATATATCATATGCTGAAAGTTATAAAAAGTAAGTGCTTAGAAGTTGAAGTTCTCTATGCTCAAGGGGGGGGGGGGTCTATTTTTTTATGCAAAAAATCCAATGTAGAATCTCACGAGTGCGATAAGTACTTATAGTTAACCTTCCAAAGTGGTTGGGTAAATCTTCTTTACTATGCTTATGGTTATCTTGTCTTTGAAAAGTTTTAGTATCAATAATTTTTGGAAATTCTAACTTGATTATCAATCAATGTGTTTTTTTTTTCAAGTTTGGTCACTTGTAGATAAATTTTGATAAGTGGGATAAGTTTGAATTAAAAGCTCAACCTAGTCAAGGGATGACCAAATTAAAAGAGAACTCTATATCAACTTCTCAATTCTAAAAGCGTATTGCTATAGATATGGGCATTTTTTCTTGGAAAAACATGCAACAAATTAACTTGATTGAGTTAATTGTCAGTGTTTTTTCTAGAGTGGGCAACTCCATTTGGCTGAAATGGGCAAAGAATTTTAAAGGTAGAAAAATTCTTTCCTATTAGAAGAAACAATTGTACATTAAGATTGAATCATTATCAAATTAGTAAATAAGTTTTGATACCTAACATAATTTACTATTTCAAGCATGAATTATTTATGAAGGTTCAAGGGACCTTTGTTATTGGCATCAATTGTCATAATTTTGAAAAAGACTTCATTCCTCATATTACATTGTGATAGCATCTTTGAAATGAGGCCAAAGTGTGCTTAGATAAGCTAGATTGAGATATTGACCCCATATTAGGGTGGATCCAATGACCTATTAGATTAGATGTTAGGGTTAGGTTATGATAAGTATAGAGATGCCCTAAAATCTTCAGATCCAAGCTTGAAATGTATAAATGTATGATGGGATCTCCATTCAAATATGAAGAAAAATCGAGTTTTTCCACTTCTATCAACATTGCCTTTTAGTGGCGAGTTCTAGCTATTGGATGTGAGTGATTTTATGCATTTACTTGCTTTGGAAGGTACTGAAGTTGTTTATAGGTCTGAGAAGCTTGCTGCACTTTACTTTAGTGTATTTGATCAAATCTATGTACCTATTGTAGAGTTAAATGCCAAATTAGCTAGTTTTGGTAACTAGTCTTAATTCTAGCTCATAGTTTGGATCTAGATCTTTGATTTGTGCATTCTCCATCACTTTAAGGATTGATTGGAATTGAATTTGCTGTAAAAAAATTTCAACTTCCAAATGAAATATTATCTGAATAATAAATCTCCATTCAAGTACATGGAAGATTCGTGTAGTTATTTATGCAAGGACTTTTAAAATGCATGGTTTGTCCTATTTGAAAAGTTATTGTATTTCACTCTAGTTGAAACTTTCAAGTGCGTAGAGTCTTGCTTGAGTTTTGCAATTTTGAAATTGAGAATGTCATTTGGTAAGTTCTCAAATAGCACATTTGATTTATGTACATGTCTTGTTCTCAGCATCAATTACATTTTGATTTTATTGAAATCAATATATTTAGATGATTTTATTTAATGTTTTTTTTAAGGTGCAAACCAAATGTTTGAAATGTCGGGGGAGTGAGGCTCTACAATGATGTAGAATATATAACAATCGGTTATTAATTACTTGATGGCAAGCGCTTGATGTTACGCTACAACACAACCTAGCCAAATATACTCGATTATTCAATTGTGACAAAAAAAATTGAAGAATTCTATGAGTGGTTCTGTGGCATCCGTAATAAAAACCACGAGAATAAAAAAAATTATTCAATTGAGATTTTCTTATACCTTATAGATTGGGTGTTAGACTTTTTTTTAGCGATAGTGGTACAATTTATTGAAATGAAAATGAAATCTCTTTCAGTTTTGTCTGACAAGCTAAGAGAGGTAAGAAAGGCTATAGATGAAGAGAACTTTGTCATTCCCCTGTCAAATTACAACCTCCTGCTAGTGGGAAGGTTGATAAAATAGGGGATTTGTTGGATGTTGTAGTCCAAGATTATCATGTCATGATTGTTATTTATTTGAGATTTGTCATTATGTTGTTTTTGTATCTAGTTTTGTTAAAATCAAATCAAATGTAATTTTTTTTTTAAATTGCCATTTTGATTAATGCTACAAGTTTTTTGATGATGTATATTGTCAGTAAGTGATGAACTTACTTGGAAAACATCAAATTCTCATTTTTGTTCAAGAGACTAAAAAGTTAGTGCACAATATTCGGAGACACTTGTTTTTTGAATGAAACTCTTGAAAAACATCTTAAAGGAGGTGAGGTTTATGAAAATGGAGAAATAAGTGAAAAGAAAACCTTAATTAAATTGAAATTTTCAAAGTATTTTAAGTTTTTAACATGCATGTTAATATTAATTCCTTAAGAAGATAGTTTAAAAAGAAAACTTTGATTTCAAAGATTTTGTACAATTCTAAATAATCATTCTCAATTTTTGTGTAATTTATAAAAAAATATTAGTTTATATTATTGCAAATTGTAAAGAATGTGGGCCACATGACCACGCACACACTCTTATAAAGACTTTACTGGTTGTACTATCATCAATTTTGCTGAATTTGATAGGACGATGGTTAAAAAGACATTTTAGCACATGTTATGCTAAGTTTAGATTTTAAAAAAATTATGCTTAAATTCACACAAGGGGGAATAGTGTTGTAAAGTTCATTTGACAAGTGAGAAAACAAATAACATTCATATTTATGGAAACCACCCATAATAAAAACTATGGAAGATGTTTCCTAACAGCCATTTGGCTGAACCCTTGGGTTCAACAAGTGAGGTGACGTTGTCAATGGGTCCAACAAATGAGGTGGTGTTGTCAATGGGATTGGAGGTGTTGTCCATGGGTTCAACAAATGAGGTGAGGTGGTGTTGCCAATGGGATTTGGGTGGCTGTCAATAACAACCTGTTGTCAACAAATGAAGTGAGGTGAGGTGGTGCTGTCAATGGGTTTGGAGGTGTTGAGGTGAGGTGAGGTGGTGTCAATGGGATTTGGGTGGCTGTTAATAACAACCTGGTGTCAACAAATGAGGTGAGGTGAGGTGGTGTTGTCAATGGGATTTGGGTGGCTGTCAATATAACAACCCGTTCTGGCATTAAGTTTGCAGTTTGCACGTTATGTGGTGTGTATGGTCCAAGAGAAATAGAATCATTTTCAATCATGATTCATGAATAAGACTGGTCTGATCTCTGAGAACTGCGATGATCTGCCACGCACATGAACCACCAGTGCGAAGGTGCATGGCCCACTTCTTTCCTGCAACCGTGCATGAATCACGAATCATAGTCAGTTCTTCAGCAAATTATTCGTAGCTTTGGCTCGTTCTGCCAAAAAAGAACTGGAATAACCTGGCAGAATCTTAGGAAGTAAGCTTTGACAACTCTTTGATCACATTCACTTCAGAATTGATGCACAATTCTGCACTGCACATAACTCTGCTCTAGACTCTCTCTTATCTTCATGCTAATTAACTACTTTTCTAGTTAATCAAAAGTTGAGACTTTGAATATATAAAAGGTTATGATTCCATGTGTTGGATAGGTTATCAAAGAGAATCACGATGTTCTTTCTTGGATTTTTAGCAGAACAAGCTATCCATATATCATAAAAGATCATATGAATGGCAAATTGCTTAGTGTTCCTAAAAAAGGTGAATTTTTTGTGGAATGGCATTTAGCTAGAGACTTGAAGTCATTGAAATGTATGTTCAATGTATCTCATGGAGCAAATTCGAAACATTCATATCTATATTGTATGAAATCATCAAATGACATTTCAAGGAGCACAAGAGTTTCAAGAGATATTGAAGATCCCAGTTGGAAACCAGTACTACCAATTCCTTTACAGAATGTTCATATTTGCACACTTCATGGAGAGGTGAGGATCGTAGAGAAATTAATATACCTTCATATTTTGTTTGCATGGAATACTAAGCCAGAGTCATCATCAAAACAAGCAATAGCTCGATTAGAGGAAGTGTTGTCAAAAGCGGGCCTTCATAAAGGACATGTTAAAATACAAAAGGATGAAAAGCTTTCAGGAAAAACAAGAAATATACCCAGTAAACCTAGCATAGGAGTAGTCAAAGCTCGTCGATTTTTATCAAATCATTCTAAAGAGTCGTCTAAGATCCAATCCTCGGTTTGGAAAGATGTTATTTCTGCAACACAAGACTTTGAAGATAAAGGAACAACAAGGGCTAAGAAGATTGAAGTTTGGAAAAAGCTCGATAACATGGTTGAAGTGCTTAGAAAAGACACAATTTCATATGCAGATGCACTTCTATTGGAGAAAACAGCAATAGAGTTTGTAGATGCAGTTCGGGTGGCTTGGGGCTCAGATCACATCACCCACTACATGGTAAGATACATTTGAGCATTGTCTTACAATTTTATAATCTTAGTATAACTTGCTTGATAGATTATACCCAATGCATATTTTTCTAACGAATGCATAAAACTTTGATATTGCAGCATATACTAAGGCATCATGCATCATTTTTTGCAAAAAAATATGGCAGTTTGAGTATGTGGTCCTCACAAGGAATGGAGAAATGACATTGGCAGGCAAGAGCAACATTTTATCGAAATACACAACATTTTGGACATCCTCAAAAAGTAGTTACGTCATTCAGCTATTCCAATGGTTTTATAGACGACGGGCTCAAGTTCAATACACAACAAGATCAATTGAATATCAGAGATTCAAAAAAGCAAATAAATTTATAAGCCAAAACTAGATTGATGGCATTCAATAAAGATCAAACACGTGTGATCAAAATTTCTCAAATTTCACATACATTTAATGGAAAAGAGTACATTCATACTTTTGCATTATCTCTAAGGACAATTTTAGTTGTGTGGTCATGAAGAAACTTTTTTCTATCATACAGATCCAAAAAATGAGTGGATCTCCTTTTGTTTAGATCTAAATATCTTGATAGAATTGCCAAAGCAGATGATCTCGTAGAAACATTTTCTAGCACGTAATTGAACACTTTAAGAGCAACGTCTCTTTTGACAAAAATGATTCTATATGTATTTCTTAGATATTTATGCCCCTAGGCAAAAAAAAGATAGGGCCTTAATGGCCATGATTAAGGTTTCCACATTCACAAAAAACCTTTCATGAAGAATATAAATTTCGTTATTTACAGACAATTTCTAGCTCAAGATTGATGAATAGTTTTCACTCAAATGGATCAAAATGCATGGTAACCTTAGGTAGGCTCTTATACCATGTTGATTTCACATGTGTGGATTGTCCACAACATGTACTTGTGATCTCCTAAGGTGTGTAGATGCACCAAGATCAAGACTAGATTGAGATTTAAGATCTATCTTTGATTCTATGGCAAAAACACACTACTACATGCATTCAATCACTTCTAACTCTCACTCACACGTGTGGGAAGTGTTCCAAAAATAATCTAAGTAAAAACAAGCTACTCTCCTCGGGCAGAGAGAGAAAATCATCATGAGCTCTCGGGTAGAGAGAGAAAGCTAGAAAACCAATTACACACAAAATCCACTCAATCTCAAAATCAATTAGATACAAAATGAGAAGTACAATGATACTAGTAGATCCACAAGCTACCACTATGCTTAACTATAATTGGACCACACTTTTGCCACCTCTTAATCCTATTGGAACATTGATCCATTCACCTCTAAATTCTATTGGACCATTTTCAAGCAAACCTCAAATTCTATTGGACCACTCATGGTTCCACCTCTAAATCCTAGTGGACCTCTTAAACTTCATCAAACAAAAGCATTACACTTGTCTACACTCTAATTGGCACGAGTTTGGCCTCCTACTCTATTTTGGCTCAATAGTGGTATTACAAGTGGAAATGGATAATTTGCCATCTATGCCAAATTTGACCCTATCAACATCCTACACCTAAATGCTTGATACAAAAAAACATAAGACCCCTATATCTAACATTCATCCTTGACAAATTCAACCTTCAAATGTTGATTCACCATGACACCAACAAAAACACAAGCTTTTCTTTAGCCCAAACATGTGAAGTACATTAGTGATATTATTTACCT
Source organism: Diphasiastrum complanatum (assembly GCA_029204225.1). Taxonomy (NCBI): domain Eukaryota; kingdom Viridiplantae; phylum Streptophyta; class Lycopodiopsida; order Lycopodiales; family Lycopodiaceae; genus Diphasiastrum; species Diphasiastrum complanatum. Next base: position 4,851,413 of record CM055103.1, read on the forward strand.
TTCCATTTGGAAATTGCAAACTCTTGTCCATTGGCCTGTGAGCCCATCATTAATTAATGAAAAGTTTTCAAAATAGTCAATTTTTGCAATCATGTGCCTAGTAGCACCCAAGTTAATGAACCATGTTGTGCCATTATCAATCTGGAAAGCCAATGCCGCTGAGAACACATTGGTCTCGTCCTCCTTCGCATCTTCTTTGGCTAAATTTCTTTGCTGCTTAACTTTTACTTGCTTGATATGCAATTTTTTCTATAGCACTCTCTTGCCCAATGGCCTTGCTTAAGGCAATAATGCATTTGCCTTTATTTTTCTACTTCGTAAAATACTTTCTCTCAATTTTATTATCATTTTTCTTTCTAGAAATCTTCTTCATTAGAGGAGTTTTGAGCTCCAAAAAGACCCTTTAAGAATTCTTGCAAGATGTAGTTTATATTATTAAAATATTATAACACTAATACTTTTGACTTGCCATAACTTTTTAATCATAGCTCAGAAGTATGTCATCTAACATATCATTGGAAAGCCCTTGTCGAGCACTTTTTAATGCACCAAACTCCGCTAAATCTGGACTTATCACACACAGCACATGAAGCCGCCCCACCCCTCCCTCCGAGCCACTAGGCCCGTTGGTCCCAATCTCAGCTGGCACTCCTCAACCCGATGTTCACACCAGAATTCTTTACGAGGGAGAAAAAGGACAGACACCAGGACGTGATCTTGGCTTGGCTTGATCGATGGTAATCACATTTTTCCATGTATGATCCACCAAACAGCTCCCAGATTGCGACTACCATTATTTTTTTATGCGATAAAGCATACTCATGGTGGCAGGATCTTAAGGAGCGTGCTACAGTCCCAACTACTTGGGATGATTTTCAAGTAGCCTTTAAGGCCACCTTTATGCCAGTCCTCGACGATTTTGAATATTATCGTTGATTGCTACATTTCAAATGAGGATGAAACCCTTGGATGTCTATTTGCAAGACTTCCAAGAAGCTGCTTCGCGGTAATCTTATTACCATTCACCTTCTTTTTTAAATTCTTTCAAGTTTCGATTGAATCGACACCAGAATCCAAGAATATATATCCTTGGATTTCCAATGTAACTTGCACCCAAAAAGTTTAGGGGCTTTATCTCTTGAATCTTATTGCAAATAAGATTCTTCAATTGATCTTGATGCTCTTTATTATGCCGAAGATTCATGTTATCAAAATCAATAATTTTAGAATTTTTCAACCATGTGCGAACTACTTGGAGATTAGAAAGATATATGGAATGTTGGTCACTAAAATGTTTGGCCAACAATTTCCGACCATATAACTTCTTGTCATCACGACTTTTTCTTTTGGGAGGACAAAAAATTTGGTCATAAGTTGGTATATCAATCATGCACATCTCGTGACCACTAGGATGAACGACTGGAGCTTGCATTTTTGTGATGGAATTTATTCCATCTACATCATTCACTCCAATCACATGATTTTGCATCCTAGTATTATCGTTGTTGAGAATATTCTGCACCAATGGTTTACATTGGGCCGACGACAAAATCTTCAAAATCTTTTCAATATCGTCTTGTGTGTAACCTTCCATAACTAATATTGCTAAATAACCTGCATATGTTTGAATCATTAAACCACCAAACATTATACTCAAACATGAAAATGAATTCATGTTGAAAAGCACATTTGTGATTGTTGACAATGAATGAAATAATGATCCAGCAATGCTATTTCTAACAATAGCATTGTGCTAGTTCTTTTAATTTGTTTTATCTTTAACATGCTTACAAAAACATTCATTGTTATCTAGAAATAAATATGTTTGAGACAATCACATGGTAAACATCTATCGCATAATTAGACATACATTTATAAAATTAGAAAAAGTTACACAAGTTGAATGAAATAAATGATATCTCATCATCATAATTAAATATATACACAAACATTGTATGTATGTCAACGTGAAAGTAAATCTAAAGTGGGTTCATGTCCAAGAAGGAACACCAATGTATTTTCTTAGCTCTCACTGTACCAAGCAACTGGAACTTGTTTTAATTTTCCATCTATCTCTAATCTATGACTTTTTACTACATGCCAATTTGATAAAAATGTAACACATTTGTCCCAATCCACATATGTTTCTTCTTCTTGATCCACCCTCCACATCCCACATTGATTTCTCATCTTTCTTATCCAACCAACTTTCACGAGTTTATTTTCAACATCCACATTTCTGACTACCACATGTCGCAAATGTTTTGGATCAATCTGGATTATAACTATATCGTGTTCCTCTGGCCAAGGAGGGACACAACTTGGAGATCCATAAGCCAATAGTCTCTTTCCTATGCTCAGGTCTGTACTTTCTTATGCAATAATTTTGGAACCATGAGAAATTGGGATGAACTTATGCAATAGAGAGGTGATTGGTCTGATACAATCCCAGTTGCAAGAAAAAAATGTTTTCTATAGAACACTCATTCCTGTGGTGTCATCGATTTTCAGATGTTCCTTGCCATCTGCAACCACAATATTGGCGAAAGTATTTTGCGCCATAAAATATCATGAATTCACCATTGTTTTGCATAGCAAAAAATGATGCGAGTTGTGCTTTCCAGTGACCTACATTATTTTTCCCATTGGTGTCATCTGTCCTAGCAACCACATGGTCTCCTATTGCATATGTCTCGCCAACAAAGAACACTTTGTTTTAAATCGTTATTTGCCCAAAGTATCCATGCCCTCTTTTAATTCGCCAAAAATGTTCCGCATATTGTGTCTCCTCTTCCGTGGGTGCACGATCCCCTTTGTGAACATAACATCCTCACATGGATATCCACATTTATGTGCTAGATATGTTTTCCATATTTCTTTTGCCTTCAAAAGAGATGAAACCTCAAATATTCCATGTTTGTGAAACGAGAAACAATCCAACAAATGAGCCGTTTGTTGTGCATATCCATCAAGAAGAACTAAGAATGCATGAAAATGACCAAGCATCCTCTAAGGGGGGACAAGCCCATCCTTATCCATTTGAATACTCTCAAAAGTTGATATTAATACTTTTCTCCTACACAATTGAGAGTAAGAAATTTCATTGCTTTTATTATTTGCAGAAATATTGACATAGGTCGAAACCTTGCGTTCAGAGTCATAGCTGTGAAGAATTGAAAAAGATTATCTATGTTAGATATAGGGGTCTTATGTTTTTTATATCAAGCATCTAGGTGTAGGATGTTGATAGGAATAAATTTGGCATAGATGGCAAATTCGGGCCCTACTACAAATGCATCATCCACAATTCGAATAAGCTTCTTGCAACTAAGAGGTATGAATAAAACTAGTAAAATGTCTTGTGCGCAAAGCTTTCCAACATTAAGTATCTTGACTTCCACAACATAACAATCTTTTTGAGTGGTTCGTGAGGCTTGAAATTCATCTGTGTGCAAAAGGAGAGCAAAGTTTCTTGGATCCCCCTGTCACATCAAAGTAAAAAATATTAGTACACTAAGGCTTCGCTTTAAAGTGTGATTAAATTTTCTATCTCAACATCAATCATTAAAGTACCTTGCATAATTTCCTCTTGCATTGGATTGACGAGTGACATGTTGTGCGAAGTCATAGATTCCTCTATTCTCGTCCCAACTATCGTGAAGGAGTCGGCACCTTTTTGGAAATGTTGTGTAGGCCTTTCTGCAAAAGCTTTGCTCACAAATAACTAGCAACTCAAACGACGAGTTAGGATCCCAAAATGCATGTGTCTCTCTACAATTTTCCCCATCCCAAAATTCATTGACATGATCAGGATGCTCCATTTGTTGTTTGCCTAGCCATCGCTCTTTGTTTCGCCACATCCTTAAAAAGTCATGGCAAATCATTCTACTTTTAAAAGGAACTGCAGTTGGGTGGAAATTGGAGCATACTCAAATGAAATCATGTCTTTTCTAGGCATTTTGCATTCCATGCATTTCTCACAGCAAGATGGACAATCACGTTTCAAAGTCCTCTTTTGACGAGAGTCTTCTTGGCAGAGACAATACAATACATCACCGACATAGTTATCGTCTTTGTTGGGTTGAAAGACCTGAGCACTATGCGGACTATTTCCTACACCAGCACACATTCGAAAGCGTTGCACATCATGCATTCCTAACCCAACATATGTGTTTATTTATTGTTTCCAAGATATTGGAATCTTAACTCCATTCAGATCCCCATTCCACGTGGTTGGGAGTTGGACCAAAAGTTTGGTTAGACTTGGTTTTGTTTTTACATTTGCATTTGTGGCATCCTTTGACCCAACCATGTCCCCGAAAAGAAGTCGTAACATTTCATCTTGAAATTGTATGGGTGTTTGATATTTATCCCACAACGCATGCATCTCAATACATCTTTCTAATATTTTGTCCTCTAGAGATAGGTCTTCTAGTTGTTCCCTATAGCATTGAGGAGTTTCATGTGAGACATCCTCATTAGTTGTGTCCCCATGGAGTACTTCGTCATACACAACAGTGTTGTTATCATCTTGACTCATGAAGGTCTCTATATTGACATTGGATTCTATTGAAAATCTCCATCTGGTAATAATATTGTCATACCTTGTTTGGAACAATTTGTGTCTGGCGAAAGTAGCTAGATGAACCAATCTTTCACCTGTGCAATAAGACTTGCAATTGCATGTCACTTTTCTTGTTTGCCATTGGGCATTTGTAGTTGAATGTCTTGGTTGAGCTGTTTGCAACATCTCTGATGCCTCTCCGATTTCATGCCTTACACTAGGGTGGACTTTTCCAAGTGCATCTTGACGGCAATGAAGATAGTACACACGATCGGATACGTATTCAACACCGAGCGGTGTGTGTTTGCACTTGTAGTTGCATGTGCATCTTCGAAGACCAAGTCTTGATTCACTTGACATCTACAAAAATAGCGGATGCATATGTACTTTAGGACAACTGATACAAACTCCATAGTCATCACTACATTTTATTCAAAAACAATACTTGGACTACGAGAATGAATTTCAAGGAAGAGTATTCAAGAAACTAACACTTGGAAATATTTATTCTTAAATGTGCTAACTTGGTTACTGCCAAGCTGTCAAACCTCCGGTGGAGTTAGAACTTGGATTGAAAGTTTGGGAGCAATAGTCTGGTCACCAAATTCCAAGTCCATGATTCTAGGAGCAAATTGACATGGAGCATACTCATGCATGCTTTATCCCGATGTACATGTTGTATAGAATTCAAAATACGATAATGGGACAACAAAGGAGGATAATTGAGCCATGTAAGTTTCAGTTTCCTGTCCATGTAAGTTTTAGTTTTTTCCAAAAGAACATTGACTTGAGTTCAATTTCTAATCAGTGATACTCTTGTGAAAAAATGTGTCTGATACGAGTAATCGGCTATTGTTTAAAACGTTTAACACAATGAAACGTTTAAAACATTATCTCAAGTATAAGGAGCGCTATACTTAGATAGAACTACAAAAGTGGCAAATTTTAGATCCATACATCTCTATAGGTCATAGATTGGCAGATTAAAGTCGTAGCAGAATAGATGCAATCATCACTTTACAGGCCCATGATCATGGACTATACACATGCAATTGTATGCACCTAGCCTACCAAATTATGAACTTTAAGAAAGAGTGTTAGAGAAACTTACGTCTGGAGATGTTTATTCTCAAAGGTGTTAACTTGAGTAGAGGCAAATGGCCATGGATCATACACATGCATACCTAATGAATGTACCCATGCTATCAAATGATTACCACCCGATACCATTGGAAGTATTGCATTGTCAATGACTCCATTTGTCAAGCATTGTGATTTGAAAAAAGAAATATCGATGGCAAACTCCTGAATTATAAGATCAGTTGCTGCATTACACAACAGGACGAAGGATATAATCAGCTCAAGCTACATGAGGAAAAGACGATATAAAAAACATTACTAACCTTGATGTCTTTTTCAGCCTTGTTTGTTCAACGTATCATACCAATCTGAACTTAGAGCACTTACAATAGTTATTGCTGTAACTTTGACTTTAACAAGTTTTTTGTCTAGAGTAACTAAATGGTATGCATAGGATACAATTTATATGTCTTTCTAATGATATCACCTATAGGATGTCCATACAAGATAATAAATTCTCAATAGCTGACTCAAAGGCATGCTGAGCAACAAATTTGTCATGCAGTATAGTTTTATCTTGTTATTAAGCTATTTCATTATCCTTGGTAGCATGCTTTTCCAATAGTATACCATTTGAAATTTGTATGATGTGGTATGATATACTTGTCATTGGTCTTCTCATCATTTATCTGTTACAAGATATTAAGTGTTGAAACATATTACCATAACAAAGTGATTCTCATCATCGTTCTTTTAATTTCTCAAAATCTATTACATAGCTCAGCTTTATTCATATTTTATTTCAATGCTTGCTACATTAATATGTACATATACTTACGATATGAGTTAAGCAATCACACTTGCATGATACCCTTTGTGTAGCTGCTTACTTGTTGACAAAAGCTATGAGAGCTCAAGCTCATGAATATACTTTAGGCTTTAGCAAAGACCACTCTTGTTACATTAGTGAGAATACTTGGGGAGAGTTTACAATGATGACAAAATCACATGTTGGGCATTGAATTTGAGCTATTATTGAGTGGGTTAGGTGCTCTTGATGTTGGAATGTCAAAGTGGCGCCACACCCCACGCTCAAAGAAATCCCATAAGTAGAAGTGGGAGTTTGTTCAAAGTGGACATAAGTGGTAAATGTCCAAGTGTTTAATGTCCCCTAGTACCAGCCCCTTTGCGGGTAAGGGGGAGCACTTGGATTCGTGGGTGGCTAGGTGTTCAGGGACGGGATCCCAGAACGCGGCTCACAGAAGGGGCAAAAGGTTCTGTGATTTTGGTGCAATCTCTGAACTAGAAAGGTTAAGTTGCATCACGGTGCAACCTCTAAACCAAAAAGATTAAGTTGTATTTGTTGAAGGCCCACAAAATTCCTTCATGGTATCAGAGCAGGCAACGTGACCTCTGCCCCACTTTGAGGGGGAGTGTTGGAATGGCAAAGTGGTGCCACCCCCCACGCTCAAAGAAATCCCATAAGTAGAAGTGGGACTTTGTTCAAAGTGAACATAAGTGGTAAATGTCCAAGTGTTTAATGTCCCCTGGTACCAGCCCCTTTGCGGGTAAGGGGGAGCACTTGGATTCATGGGCAGCTAGGCATCCGAGGACGGGATCCCGGAACACGACTCACAGAAGGGGCAAAAGGGGCCCACAGAATTTATATAGTGGTATCAGAGTGCATCCGAGCTTATTGGATCCCAATATAGATGCTAAAGCTATCAGACCTAGAAGATCAAACACTCAAGCTATTCTAATGTTTATATAAAGGTCACAAATGGGCAGATCATCATTGTTGATGTGTACATGGACGACACACTAATACTTGCTCAGTCATCTTGCGAAGCAGAATATGTTGCAGCAGCCAAGATGGCGAATGAAATCACATGGCTCAGACAGTTCTGGACGAAACGACTAATGAGCCTCTGATCTTGCAGATGGGCAATACAACTACTATACACTTGACAGAGGATCCCATGATCCACTCAAGGACGAAACACATTGCAATCAAGTACCATTTGATAAGGGACCTAGTCGAGAAGAGCAAGCTGAAAACCTCTTTCATCCGAGAACGAAGCAAATGGTGGCCGACATCTCTCTCTCTCTCTCTCTCTCTCTCTCTCTCTCTCTCTCTCTCTCTCTCTCTCTCTCTCTCTCTCTCTCTCTCTCTCTCTCTCTCTCTCTCTCTCTCTCTCTCTCTCTCTCTCTCTCTCTCTCTCTCTCTCTCTCTCTCTCTCTCTCTCTCTCTCTCTCTCTCTCTCTCTCTCTCTCTCTCTCTCTCTCTCTCTCTCTCTCTCTCTCTCGTCATCAAGGTCAATTACATCAACAAGGGACCAATCTCAATTAATTCCAAGATCAATGATCCCTTTTCATTGTTTGTGACAAGGTCAACTATAATCTTGTGATATTTGTGCCTATGTGCGTCATTACATGGCCAACCTCTTTAATTCCTTCAAACTCATGAAAATTGGAATCTGCATAATCTACTTCTGAACCTATTTGATCCAAACATCAAATAAGTGTCGATATGGAGTTCAAGATGTCTTTGATCAATGAGGAGTTCAAGGTGTCTGGATCAACTCAAAATTCTTTCATGCCCAAACTTTTTAAAGATTCCTTATGCATCAGGGTCAGTCAATATCATCTCACCATGTCTCTATAGGTTAATATCTTATAGTTACTATAATTCTTTTACCCATTCTCGGTTGCATGAGTACCTCACTTTCATTCAATTGATATCTCCCATACAGTGTCCCTGACTCTCTTTGAGTTTCTTCCTAATTGTGACTTAGGTTTCATCAGAAGATGCTTTGGAATCCATAAGTGCATAGTCAAGTCCATTGTTTTTGGGGCTTTCTCATAAAGTGTCATTAAAAGGGCATAATCACGTTAGATATCTATTCATGATCATGAGATTTGCATCATAAACTGTGTCCTTATGCCAATAGGCACAACCACAATTCTGTTGCAACATCCAGCAGTTCGTGGCGCTACTAATTGTCCCCAATCACATCTTCTACCCAATCTCGGTTGCATGATTACCTCACTTTCATTCAATTGATATCTTGCATACAGTGTCCTTGACTCTCGTTGAGCTTCCCCTCTAAAATAGACTTAGGTTGGAATCCACAAGTGTATAGTCAAGTCCAATGTTACTAGGGTTTTCTCAAAAAGTGCCATTACGAGGGCATAATAACATAACGTTTTATTCATGCTCACAAGATTTCCATCATAAACTGTATCCTTCCGTCAACTGAAAAAACTCACGATTCTGTTGCAACATTTATTAGTGCATGACGGATCAATCTGGTGGCATCTTGCATTTCGATTGAACGTTGTGGGTGTAGGTTGGATTGATAATGCACCTACTTTTGCTCATATTCACCACCAATTTGTCATATCACTTGCTAATTGTCCCCAAAGTTTATCAAAGATAAGCAGAGAGAGAGAGAGAGAGAGAGAGAGAGAGAGAGAGAGAGAGAGAGAGAGAGAGAGAGAGAGAGAGAGAGAGAGAGAGAGAGAGAGAGAGAGAGAGAGAGAGAGAGAGCGGGGGGGGTCGCTCTTTTGCACTCGATTTTGTTCAATTCCAAGCATTACCATGACAGAAAGCAATTGTGCTGAAAGACAACTATTTGTGCGCACCCCCATTTTAAGTGATAGACAACAATTTTGAGTTATATCATGTGGTTCCATTGATAAGGCATAAAAAATAATCAATTTGAATGTACTAAACTCCATATTGGTCAATTTTGATCAGTCGATGGTCTAAGTAAAGAGAAAGACATGGCAGTTGGGCTTTCCCAAGTGATAGGTACAAAATTTGAGCTATCACAATGTGTCAAAGTCAAAATGTTGCAAATTCCATCACTCAATGGAGGGTCTCGAGTGAGAAAGGCCGAAAATTCAACCATCTTGAGTGATAGATAGCAAATTTGAGCTAGGTCATGTGATAGGAATCAAATATCATCAATAAATGGTGGAACTTGAGCAGAGTTGATGTACTAAACTTGATGTTGGACAATAAGGATGAGTCAATGAGTAGTGTAAAGCAACATGGATTGGAATTGACTTTTCTCATATATATGCATTATACTCAAAGTGTCACGCGTCAATTCCATTGATAATAGATTTGAATGTAATGAACCGCATATTGGTCGATTTTGGTCACTCGATGAGATAAGTCAAGAAAAAGGCATCGAATTTGGGCTATTCCAAGTGATAGGTGCCAACGATGTCAATGTCTCAAAGTCAAAGTTTTGCTAATCTCATCACTTAATGGATAATCTCGAGTGATAAAGGCCAAAAATTCAACTATCGTTACAACATTATCGAGTGATCAAGACCAAAATTCAACAATATCGAGTGATAAAGGCCAAAATTCAACTATAAATGTACTAGATAGTTGAATTTCATCACTCAATGAGCCATGTTGAGTGAATTGGACCAAAATCACAACAAAGACATCAAATTTAATCTATCTCGAGTGATAGACCAGAAATTAGAGCTACATCACATGTTAGGGTCAATTTTATCAATAAGGGATTGAACTAGATCAATTCAAATGTCCCCCCACACTCAAGATTAGCTGAATTCAATGACTAAATTAGTTTTGTCTTGTACCAAAGACCAAAGATACATTTTATGCATCAAATCTGAGCTATTTGAATATCCAAAACCTGAAATTTCACATTGAGAGATAAGGAGCAAACTTGAGCTATCAAGAGTGAGATGAATCAAATCTGAGCAACTTCGGGTGGTAAAAATTGCATATTTGAACCAAAATCAAGCCATGTTGATTAATATGCTTCATGTTTGAGGCATTTACATTTCCAAATATACAAATTCCTTGATTTTGATCACTCAATGAGAGAGTTTTGAGTGATACAGTCCAAAAACAAGCTATCTCGAGTGCAAGTGATCAAATTTAAGGTACCTCAAGTGGTAGGGGTCTATTTCAGCAAAGAGAGAGAGAACTATATTAATTTGAATATCCCACATTTGAGATTGGCTGATCTTCATCACACAATGAACAATTTAAAATGATAAGAAATAAAATTATATGCCACACATCAAATTCAAGCTATCTGGAGTGATGGACATAACCTGGCAAACATTGGCAAAGTCTGTTCTCTAAGTTCTTTGTTTGTCGTCAACAATATTCTATCGACGTATTGGACTATATTCTTTGCTAATTATGGATATGCTTCAAGTTTGAGTCACCGATACTTTCAAAACTAGGGATTCCTTAAATTTCATCTAAATGAGAGAATCCTCAGTGATACAATCCAAAATCAATTTGGAAGAGATCGAATTTGAGGTGTTTGAAATGATAAGCGTCTATTTAATAAAAGAGAAATCAAACTATAGCAATTTGAATGTCAATTTCTTAAATATCCCTATATACCTCCCTTCATCTCTCTGTTGTCTTGCATCTAATAAACTATCACTCACTCTAGGTGAGTTGGTGAGTCTATTGGATTCAAAGGGAATAGGTCCTACTCATTTGCATTCAGCCACTCAATTGGGAGCTCAAAAGTTTGGATAGTAGAGATGGGCCGCTAATTTGGGATTGATCAAGTTTTATCACTCAATGCCTTATGTAGAGCCATAAAGACTTTCTTACTAGCTCTACCCATCAATCCATAAAATTAAAACATAGAAAAACCAAAGCACAACAACAACTCGCTCCTAGAGTTCTCACCTAAGAGTTGGAGGATCCCAAGGCCCATTACATTGTCCAGGTCTCACACGGATTGATTATTGCTGACACATGTCCAACTCATATAAATACAACTCCGGACATTGAAAAATGCTTAAGGGATTAAAATTCCTCATGCATGTCCACTCTGGTGGTTCTGATGTAATTCAAGCCCTAGATTTAGAGTCATTTTTCTTAACACTACGGCTAAATCAAAAATCTAGGTCTCTTACCAACTATCTTATGCTAGCCTCAAGTGAATTGCATCTAATTAACCCCAACCTAATCCTGGTTAGTCAGAGATTAATAAATGGCCTGAATGGAGGGGAATCTGCCCATACATAGAACCCTAGTTTTGTTACCAAATTACATGTATTACGAAAAAATAAAAGCCTTAATGCAGTCTTATGTAATTGGTTGTAAATAGTTCTAGCTTAATATGAAGTAAACATGTAAGATCCAGTGGCGTATAGCATTTGTTAGATATTCACAATAAGAGGGGTAGAGCATAACAACTAATGCAAAAATGATCTAGCATCCATATAACAGGAAACAAATTGAAATTCGTAATAAACAATCATCTCAATATAGTTATGGCCCATTAGCTGCATAAGTGTTTTGAAAGATACCGGTGTTTGCATGAGCTCGAAGGTTGTTGTTACAACTCTAATGTTAACTTGCAAAGAAAATATAAATGTCACACATGAATTTTGTTGGTAGCAGTGCAGTAACTCTTTACACCAACACGATTAGCGAAAAGGTGTCATGCAAAAAACATCTCATTTATAACCTAATCTGGGATAGAACCACAACTGAATAGAGCTGCATATCACCATTAAAAGCACATGAATCAGTCAAAACTCACTTGGATAGGATCAAGAAAAAAAACACTTTATTTTGCTTTCAGTGTAATAAAATAAACATAATACTCACATGCTCAGTATTATTAGTATGCTAATTCTTGGTTAAACAGATGTTTCCTTAAAACTCCCCAACCACATTGTTGTTATTGATGACATAAGATTGCATTCACAAAGACCGAACTGTCATTCGCGGTATTCTTACTCCGTAACCTGACCATCAGAGTACTGTTTTCATTCATGGAACACCTCTGTTTGAGCTTTGGTTTTTATGAAAGAACCAGGCTGTAACAGTTTCTCAAATGTGCTATAAGAGATAAAAAAAATGTTATGGTATTACTCAAAAGAAGATCAGAAGTCGAATTGGAAGAGACCAAATTTTCGAACAATAGTTTTATAGCTCCCAAGCTCTGGAAAAGAAACTTGCTTACAGTAACCTATGAACAGACTAGTGAGAATTATGGAAGACCAAGGCTACTGTTGTAACTAATAAGCTCTAATTTTGAATTAACGCTGCAAGCATTGCAGCAAATTACAAAAGTGACAGAATGTTCGCGATATAATTTGACTATCAAGACACATCGATCATATTGCATCCTGATTCCCGCCCCCAATAGATCTCTGTGTAATGAATAGTGCATCTAAGAGAATGAGGGCCAAGCTTGAGATGACAGTCACATTAAAGCTCAACTGTGTCTCTCATTGACCCCATTATAAATTTATAGAAGCAAACTGGACATGGTATGTAAAGATTGCAAAATCAACATGTGACATGATCAGGTTCCAGATTTGAATACTTCTTTGAATCAAATTAAGAATAGAAGAGTGAGCAATCAAGTCAGCATATCTTGCAAAATATGTACACAACTCAACCACTGAAAAAGATGGCACTCAAAGCTTCTTCTCAATGGAATTACTCATTAGTTGAGTCTTTTGCAATAGGTGAGCTTTCAATGTCCAGGGCTGATCTATAAGACGTTGTTAGATTGCATGATGCTCCACCACGAATCCGCTTCTGCAAATGTTCTAGGCTAGCCACCCGCTGCATTGAAGGTGTTCGACCCATCTTGCTTCCTGGCATATGCTTGATGTCCACCATTTGCTGGGAAAATGCACCAGTTACGGAAACTTGTGCGGAATAAACAGGTAAAGAGTGCTTTGAATAGGTGTAAGGTCCTTCTGTACTTTGTAGATGTTCATTAGTAGGAGACTTGTATCCTGATAATCTGAATCCTTGATCATCTTTGTAAATCACAGGAGTTTGTCCCGAGCTCGATTGAACCCGCACCGTTGCAGTAGCTTTTCTTGCAACGAGATCTTCTGCCATTTTAACCTAATTTACAGCAGAAAATGTATAAATGCTAGCTAGGCTAACGAAATATTGGTGATCTCTCGTCTTTTACATCTCACAATAATACAAGAAAAGGCAAAGCTATTGACATCCTCATGGTAGTCTAGCATTCCAGAAAACAAAATTTCTTGAAGCACAAATGGACAGAGACATTGGAAACGGAATTTGAGGCTTTGAGAAGGTACCACTTGAGCAACAACCAGAGGCTATATATATGGCCTGTACTAGGCTTTGGGAGCATTCCTAGAATTGTTACCTATCAAAGAGTATTCCCCAAGGTAATAGGATTATCACCATGGTAGAATACCAAAACAATCCTGATGGATTGTGCTCTGAACCTACTTCATTTCGACTACTTGCAATCTTGTGCTGTACATGGACAACCAATAGCTTAACCAGTATTAATTTATCAAAAGTTTATAGCCCGTGTAAATTATGCTTATTGATTGATTTGTTGATGGTTCCTAAATACATGTAACATACTTTCTCAATCAAAAATCAGCAAGCAATGATGCAGAAGCAGGTAAATACTGAAAAAACACTCGGCTTGGGCAAGGAGTCTCCATTTTAAAACTCGGCATCTATATCATGAAACATTGCATTAGAATCAAAAGGATTAAAAGGTGCAAAAATGTGGCATGTGCAAACCAGCTGAATTATTTTATAGCAACAAGCATTATTTCAGATACTGAGGAAATAATGAGGAACAAACTGTGAAGATTTTGCAAAATCTAGTTTCATTAATTTATACTTTCATTTACGTACGTAAATCTCGCATGTGTGAAGCATGTTCCCATGTGTGGAGGGTAGGCCTAATCATTTTAGTTCATTTATGTTGAGTTTGAATAGTCAATAGGCCTCAAACTTGAGTTCTAGTGGGATAGTGACATTTGTCACATAATGTTAGGATTGAAATGCATCCATTTGGCCCAATCACATTTAGAGGTGTAGATCACAAGGCCAATCACTTTAAGAGGTGCATTACATGTGGACCAATCATGTTTAGAGGTGCACATCATGAGGCCCAATCAAATTGTGAGGTGGAAATCATGAGGTCCAATCATGATGAGAGGTGCAAATCTAGGAGTCCAATCATGATGTAGAAAGGCAATCAATGGGGTCCAATCATTCTAGAGCATTTCCTCATGCTAGATCTTGAGCTAGTACTATATTGAAGAGTTCTCTCATTGTACATATGGCTTTTTAAGGGGGAAGAATGTCATGCCCATGACTGGTCTCGGGTAGCGTGTCCATGCTAGGGACCGGTAGACCAACAACCCGTAAGTTAATTGTGACAAAAAAAAATTGGGGCCCTTATGTGTACATAGTCACAATTAATGGTTGTAGGCCTAAACACATGGTGGTGGAGTTGGTATGGGTCTATTTGTGAGTCATTAGGGAACTGGATGACGTGGCCCAGATAGGCTGCAGAGGTGTCCAGTGAGATGTCACAGTGCACTACTAGTGGTGCATGGGCCTTGGAGGGTATAAAGTATACCTGCTGGGCTCTCACTAGTGTATGCTTGATTTTGTGATTGGTAGCTACATGCTGCTAGTGTGACTCCTCTTTCCATGACTCTGATTGATCCATAGCTTGGGGGCTAGATCCGTACGATCTAGGTTTGGTTGGGTTGGTTTAACCTCCAACAGTTCCCATGTGTTGTTGCTTTGTATGGTATGCTTAGACTAGAATCCTGTTGTGAGACTTTAGGGTCCACTAGGCCTAATTGTGACATTAAGTACCCCAACTTGACATATTGGAGGTACCTTATTCTTTCTATGTAACTTATAGAAAATTGGATACCCAATAGTCAAGTAGTTGGATAGCCAATAGTCATGAAGTTAGATAGTCATCTTGGAC
The DNA here is from genome assembly GCA_029204225.1 of Diphasiastrum complanatum. Lineage (NCBI taxonomy): Eukaryota > Viridiplantae > Streptophyta > Lycopodiopsida > Lycopodiales > Lycopodiaceae > Diphasiastrum > Diphasiastrum complanatum. Next base: position 4,866,830 of record CM055103.1, read on the forward strand.
TATGTAAATGTGTGCATCCCATTTGTATGAAAAGACCTCTTATGATGTTGCGCCCACTCATGTCATGAAAGGGGACTACCCCCATGATGCATATGTTGAAGTATTTCCAGATTTGGTGTCACCATCTAATCATGAAGAGGAGGGACTGCCATCTACTTCTAGTGGACAGCCCACTGCTTCTTCAAGTTTGCAGCCCATAGTTCATCGAGAAGAACCTATTTATGGTGAAGAGCAGCCTATTGAAGACTCTGGACAGCAAGGTCCAAGTTCGGAACACTTTGGACAGCAAAGTGTTGATAAAGGTAAGGATGTTGGACAACCCAAACCAGTCCCTAAATGGTTGTTGCAAACTTTGCAGGACAGCAAAATGAATCATTTCTATGAAGGGAAGACTCGTGCCTCTACTAAATCAGTAGAATTTGCTGATTTTTCTGATTTTGCTCTTACTTCTATTGAGGATGGTGCAGTAGAAACTGTTTTTTATGAGCAGGCCAAAGGAATAAGGGAGCTTGGGAAACCTTGAAGAAGGTTTATGAGTCCAAGTATACATCTAGGGTTCTAACCCCAACTTGATGTTTTGGCAAAGGCCGAAAAATTCAAGCACTCTTTGAAACCGTTTGTACTAATCGAAGAGGGAGTCAACATGTGTCAATTATTACTTTTGTTCAAAGTGTTAAGAGCGAGCATTTGTTTGGGGAGAATTTTTCATTACTTGAAGAATTTTCTATGTCATCCCATGCCTCTTCAAAGGACAGCTTTGATGACGCCATCGTTGATGCATCTCTGATAGCTTGCCAAATTTTTATGATGAAGACGTTGGACAGCAGATTCAGTCATCTTCTTTTGGTCATTTATAGCCCATTCTACATCATGAGCAGTCCATTATGCTTCGGGAACGACCTGCAAAAGATTATGGACAACATGGTCCATGTTGGGAACACTTTGGGCAGCAAAGTGTTGAACAGCCCATAACAGTTCCTTGTCGGCTATTGGAGACTTTGCAGAACAGCAAAGAAATGTCTTACTACGAAGGGAACGCACATGCCTTTTTAAAATCAGTACGTCTTGCTGATTTTTTTGGTTGTACACTTACTCTTCATCATGATGTTGGTACATTGCCTATTCTATGTGAACAAGTCATTGATGGTAAGGTTTGGGAGGATGTGATGCCCAAAGAGTTTGGTACTCTTTTTTATTGTCCTTATGGTAAGAAGTTTTTTCAAATAATGTGGGAGCCTATGATGGATTACAAATCCATGTTTCGACTTATTGTCGAGTTTATGTTGGTTCCCTACTTCGGATGGAGCATGCAAATCCTCACCCTTCGACTTGATGCTTCATTACTACGCTTTTTTTTTCTTTTATATGTTGGACATGATTGGGGATGAGATTTCGACTACTTTGATGCGAAGTTTATTTGGCGACATGAAGTTCGGACAGCAAGTTGCATTTTTCTCTTTCGAGAAGTTACTTCATGTTATGTTATGCATTTCCATTTAAGGAGGGTGTTGGAATGTAAATGGAATTGCTTACATTACCAAAGGTTACTTTGACCCAAAAGGTCAAGAGTTGTGTAACCATGGTCATTTATTATATTAGGCCTACTAAACTTAGAGTTAGCTAAGTTAGTATGAACTTAACTTGTTAGGGACTCGTGGGTCCACTAGGCCTAATTGTGACATTAAGTACCCCAACTTGACATATTGGAGGTACTTTATTCTTTCTATGTAACTTATAGAAAGTTGGATAGTCAACAGTCAAGTAGTTGGATAGCCAATAGTCATGAAGTTAGATAGACATCTTGGACTATGTATATGTGTGCATCCCATTTGTATAAGACAGTCTCCTTGGCTGTCCACGAGTTTTTACAAGAGAGTTTCTAGCCATCTCTCTCTTTCTTTTGAGAATGCTTTGTGTGATTGAATAGTTAAGATTCTAAATCCTTAGGCTTCTATTTCCTACAAAACCATGATGGATTGATCCATGTTGGATACTAAACGGACTGAGGTGCTCAGACATGTGTGAGATCACCAAAATTTGGTTGGTTGGTGTTTCTCCAAAAGGTAGATCCGAATCTAGTGTATGATTGCTTGTTGGAAAGCTAGTGAAGTCTAGTTTGTGATATAATTGTTTTCCAAAGTGTGAAATTTTGAGGAGTAAATTTTGCAAAATCTAGTTTCATTAGTTTATACTTTCATGTACATACGTAAATCTCGCATGTGTGAAGCATGTTCCCATGTGTGGAGGGTAGGCCCAATCATTTTAGTTCATTTATGTTGAGTTTGAATAGTCAATAGGCCTCAAACTTGAGTTCTAGTGAGATAGTGACATTTGTCACATAATGTTAGGATTGAAATGCATCCATTTGGCCCAATCACATTTGGAGGTGTAGATCACAAGGCCAATCACTTTAAGAGATGCATTACTTGTGGACCAATCATGTTTAGAGGTGCACATAATGAGGCCCAATCAAATTGTGAGGTGAAAATCATGAGGTCCAATCATAATGAGAGGTGCAAATCTAGGGGTCCAATCATGATATAGAAAGGCAATCAATGTTCTAGAGCATTTCCTCATGCTAGATCTCGAGCTAGTACTATATTTAAGAGCTCTCTCATTGTACATATGGTTTTTTAAATGATAATCATGGAGTTTTTTCCCTTCACTATCTATTCTCTCTACAAGTCCCTCTTTCTCTCTCTACCCGAGAGCAAGGGCTCTCTCTCACTCTTTGAATGTGTTTGAAACTTAGTTTTCTTCATGCTAAGTGTTTGGTTTGAGTCATAGTTGCAGTGAACGTGATTCGCTAGGTTCGCAAATCGCAATTCGGAACCCAGAATCGTGAAATATATATATATATATTTGAAAAAATAGCTTATGGCTGAAATTTTTTTAGGGGAGCAATGGTTGAAGCAGCGTTTTGCCTCCCAAAAGTGCAGTAGATAGGGCACAAACAGATCTTATTTTCAGTAGCTATTTGGTTGTTATTTGCTTTGGTTCTCAATAAAGTTAATGCTACAGTTTGGGCTATCAACTCTATGGATGATGATCACTTTTGCAATCATTTCACTGCAGATGTGAGTGCAATGTGCATACAGTTGGGGAGACGGGGCACATATATTGGGCCTTATCGGTGGGCAATAGCGAGGTACAATTGCTCTACAGTTCTCTGTCTGTCCCACTGGAACCATCTGTGATTGTAACGAACCGGCTAGAGGTTAGTTTTGAATTTTTATCCTTGACAGAACCCAACGGATTGATGCACATGAACTCTGGACCATCCTGTACCCGAAACATTAGGCAAACTACACAGTATTAATGCTCTTAATTAGATATCCATATTGCCCAAAAAAAAATCAAAAAAAAAAAAATGATTCTGAACAATTCTGGGAAAATTCCGAATCGTGATTCGGACCGCGATTCAGAATGCTTGTGAATGCTTGTGTGCTCTTGCCTTGAAGATTGTCTAGTTAGATTGGTAGCATCAATCAAGTGATAGTTTCATGTGCAATCACACTTGTTAGAAATAAATGACTATGCTAAAGTTAATCCGCAGATTACTTTGACCCAAAAGGTCGAGATTTGTGTAACCATGGGTAAAGTTATTTAGGCCATCTTAAGTTTGTCTTAAGTTCAGTTGGACCCAATTTTGGTCATGTACTGACTCGGGGAGGTCTAATTTTTGTTTAGGGGCCCTATCTTGACTTTTGGGGGTGCCCTACATTCAGTAAGTAGGTAGAGTACATATTTGCTTATTGTGTCACATTTTTCAGTTTCGCTAAGCATTGCTCTCCATTGCTTGTGTTGTTGTTTTCTCTCTCTATCTTAGAGGGGGGGTGCCCAGCCTCTTCTCTCTTGTGTCTTGTGGAGAGTGATTGATAACTAGATCTTGGTGACTTGACTCTTGCTTTCCTACATGGTATCAGAGCTACCGGATCTGCGGCAAGCTTGTATGTTGGGCGCCCTACCAGAAAAGGAGCTTCTCTACTTTTTGTTCTGAAATTTTAGCATAATGCTGATCTTTCCAAGTGGTGTTTGAATCAGCTTTTTTGTCTCTTTGCAAGTTGAAGGAGGGCACCCATCACGGATCTTGGAGGAGCAATTTGTGGCACCCAAAAATCAGCATCTCAAATCTGATTTTTTTGCAGCCAGTTTTCAACAAGTTTTGTTTGGAGGAGGGTGCCCAAAAATCTGCTACTGATTTTTGGTTTTGGTATCTCCTTATCTTGCTGTTTTTGTTTTCAGGCGTGCATTTGTGAAGGAGGGCGCCAAATATTCAGCATACCCTATTTTGGGTTAGGGCAAATTTATGGCTGCAAAATTGCAGATTTTCAGCAAGCGGTAGGGTGCTTTCAACAGCCCTATTGAAGTGTGTGTTGATCACACTATTTGGCTTCCTAATTGGGTTTCGGTGTAAGCTTCATTCGAAGCTAACCTAATTTTCAAGAAGCTGGTTTTTTTGTGCAGAAAGACAACCATCTTTCCATTATCCTTTGGGCACTTTGGTTGCAGATTGGAAGACATCTGGTGCTCCTACTTTCAGCTCTTGGTGCTTCAAATTTTTGAGTAAATTTGGTTGTGGAAAGGCTCTCTTTCCTATCTACTACAAGCTGAAATTTTGTTGAAGGTAATGGCGAAAGAATCGGAAGCTATCGGTTCTTTGTTTAGTGAAGATCGGTTGGATGGCACAAACTACTCCATGTGGAGTTACATGATGAAGAACTTTCTCATAGCGAAAGGGCTGTGGGATTTGGTCAATATGGATGAGGAAAGGCCTCCGTCTTTGGCACCTCCTACACCTCGTGGATCATCATCATCAACATCATCTTCTCCATCTTCAAAAGAACAAAAGAAGTGGGATAGAAGGGTTACTCTCAACTCATTACCTTCATCTTATCTTCCATTCGTTTCATCTTTGAGTATCTCTCTTAGGGGACAACAACTCTCCTTTGATGAACTTGTTGGGCTGCTTCTTCAAGAGGAGCAAACGAGGCAAAATTTTGCGGGTGGCACTCAACAAGATCAAGCTTTCTTCACGAAAGGCAAGGGCTCAAAAGGGATGGGGAAGCCTCCTTCCAAGGATGAGCAAAAGCCCATTGGAGATCAAAATGTCCACACTCAAAAGAAAAAAGGAAAGTGCCACTATTGCAAGAAGTACGGGCACTTCATCAAGGATTGTAAGAAGAAGCTTGCGAAAGAGGAGAGTAAAGGAATTGATATTAGTGCTTCACTTGCTACTTTGGAGCAAGAGCTTGAAGCTAGTGGTGATCTCTTCAACCAAGACTATGCTTTTGTGTCTAATATTGTTTCTACTAGTACTTCTACATCTATGAGGAATTCAGGTTCTATTTTGCAAGTTGCTGATTTTCAGCACATTGAATGGGTGATTGATAGTCGTGCTCGTGATATGACTTCTCGCAAAGAAGCATTTACTAAATTAGTGAAAGTGCAAAATGGACGCAAGGTACAGTGTGTGGATAATGCATCTTATTTTGTTCATGGAATTGGAATTGTAGCCATCATTTTGGGACTAGTTGTTGAGTTCAAAGAAGATAAGTGTCTTGTCAAGGATCCTAAAAGATCTCTCTTGATTATTGTTTCGGGAACAATGCATGTTGGCTTAGTCATTATGGATACCTATGAGCGACGAATTTCCTCTATATGTCTTGTTGCTTCTACATCACAATCATTGGAGTTGGCTGAATTGTGGCACGCAAGGTTTGGGCATCTCAACTTTGCAAGTTTGAAGAAGCTGAAGACATTTAATATGGTAGAAGATTTCCTACTATTGAGCAGCCAGAAGGGCATGTATGCGAGGGGTGCATACTTAGGAAAGTTTCACAAGAAACCTTTTCCAATTGATGGAACTATAAGGGTTCTTGATAAATTTGATTTGGTTCATAGTGATGTTTGTGGTCCAATGAGGACCGAATCCATTGGAAAGTGCATCTATTTTGTGACTTTTATTAATGACTTTTCCCATTTTACATGGATCTATCCTATGAAAGCTAAATCAGAGGTTTTTCAACATTTCAAAGATTTTCTAGCAATGGTGGAAAATCGGTTTGGGCATTCTTTTAAGACCCTACGCACCGATCGAGGAGGGGAATACATTAAGAATCGTTCGGTGCATTTCTTCAAGAGAAGAGAACTCTACATCAAATGACAACTCCCTATACGCCTCAACAAAATGATGTTGTCGAGCGAAAGAATCGCACACTTATGGAGATGGCCTGTTGCATGATCAAAGCAAAAGGGCTGCCTCACAAGTTTTGGGCTGAAGCGGTTATAACGGCAGCATACACAAGCAATCGTTGTCCTACTAAAGCATTGAAAGTATTAACTCCTTATGAAGTTTGGTATGGGAAGAAGCCTTCAATCTCTCACTTTCGCATTTTTGGTTGTACGGCTTATGCTTTTGTTCCTAATAAACTTCGTACAAAGCTTGAGGATAAAGGAGTTAAATGCATTTTTGTTGGCTATAGTAGTGAAAGCAAAGGCTATAGGCTGTTCAATTTGAGTACTAACAAGATTATTGTTAGTCGTGATGTGCATTTTGATGAAAAGAATTCATTAGATGTGGCCCCAACTCATATCTTGAAGGGGGACAGCCCACATAGTGTGAATGTTGAAGTTTTTCCAGATTTGGTACCATCTTCTATTTTTGGAGATAAGGGGCAGCAATCAACCAGTTTCGAACTGCCCAACACCTAATCATGTTTAGAGCCTGATGTTCATCAAGAACCGCCCATTGTTGCTCAAAATCAGCCTGTAGGAACTGTTGGACAACAAGGACCAGTTTTGGAAGATCTTGGACAGCCAAGTGCAGTGTCGGAAGATCTTGGACAGCAAATTGCAAGAAGAGACATGGCTGTTGGACAGCCCAAAACAGTCCCACGGTGGCTGTTGTCAACTTTGCAGGACAGCAAAGTAAGTTCATTTTATCATGGAAAGACACGTGCCTCTACAAAATCAGTGGACTATGCTGATTTTTCAGATTTTGCTCTTACATCTCATAAAGACGGTGCAGAAGAACCTGTTTTGAAGAACCAGATTTGGGTTCTTGTTGATCTTCCTCATGGGAAGAAGGCAATTGGTTCTAAATGGGTATACAAAATCAAGTATAAGAAAGATGGTACCATTGAAAGGTACAAGGCAAGGCTTGTTGCCAAAGGCTATGCTCAGCAAAAGGGGATTGATTATGAGGAGACTTTTTCTCCTACTGCTCGGATGACTACTGTGAGGGTGGTAACCTCTTTGGCTGCCCGTGGCGTTTGCGGCAACTTGACATAAAGACAGCATTCCTCAATGGTGATCTCAATGAGGAAGTGTACCTTCAACAACCTGCTGGTTTTTTGGTTGAAGGCCAAGAAGATAAAGTTTGTCTTCTCAAGAAAGCACTTTATGGACTGAAGCAAGCTCCGAGGATGTGGTATCAAAAGATACATGCCTATTTTTGTGATCGTGGGTTTACTAATAGTCCTAGCGAATCTACTCTTTATGTCAAGCATATTTCAGATTATATCATCATTATTTTGTTTTATGTTGATGACATTATTATTACGGGAAGTAATGAGCAACAGATTGATGTCGTAATACTTGATCTTGGTATGGTTTTTGAAACCTCAGATTTAGGCCTATTGCACTTTTAGCTTGGTTTTGAATTTGTACAAGAAGGGGCTGGAATTTTCATCTCTCAAGAACGCTACATTGGGCAGATTTTGAAGCGGTTCAAGATGAAAGATTGCACGCCGGTTGCTACACCTCTGGAGACAGGCCTGAAATTAAGTAGTCAAGGTGATGGTGAACCATTTGATACTACTTTATATTGTCAAGCTATTGGCTGTCTCATTTACCTATGTAATTCAAGACCGAACATTTCTTATAGTGTCTCACTCATGAGTCGATTCATGCATGCCCCGATGACATCACATTGGAAAGCGTTGAAGAGGATCTTTCGATATCTTCAAGAAACAAAAAGTCATAGACTGGTTTTTCCTGCTTGTGATGATGCATGTTTGGCTGGTTTTAGTGACTCGGATTGGGGGTGGAGATCAAGACACTAGACGTTCTTCAAGTGGACATTGCTAATTCTGCAATTTCTTGGTCAAGTAAAAAGCAACCCACTAGCGAGGCAGCATATAGACCAATATTTTCAGCCACAACAGAGTGTTTATGGCTAAGAAGATTACTCGTTGATATGAAGTTTGGCGAGCCCTCAGCGACTCTTATCTTGAGTGATAGTCAAAGTGCTATTGCCAATGCACGGAATCATGTTTTTCATGCGAGGACAAAGCACATCGAGATCCATTATCACTTTATTTGGGAGAGACTTCAGGATGGTGACATTTTACTTGAGTATTGTCCTACAAAGGATAATATTGCGAACCTCTTCACTAAGGCGTTGCCTAGAGTCAAATTTGAAGCTTAATGCAAAGCTTTAAATTTAATACCACGTGTTAGTTTTATTACATAGTGAAGATTTCAGTTTTTGCATTGTCATTTAAGGAGGGTGTTAGAAATAAATGACTATGCTAAAGTTAATCCATAGGTTACTTTGACCCAAAAGGTCGAGATTTGTGTAACCATGAGTATTTAGTTATTTAAGCCATCTTAAGTTTGTCTTAAGTTCAATTGGACCCAATTTTGGTCATGTACTGACTCGGGGAGGTCTAATTTTGTTTAGGGGCCCTATCTTGACTTTTGGGGGTGCCCTACATTCAGTAAGTAGGTAGAGTACATATTTGCTTATTGTGTCACATTTTTCAGTTTCGCTAAGCATTGCTCTCCATTGCTTGTGTTGTTGTTTTCTCTCTCTCTTCTCTTAGAGGAGGGCGCCTAGCCTCTTCTCTCGTGTCTTGTGGAGATTGATTGATAACTAGATCTTGGTGACTTGACTCTTGCTTTCCTACAACACTCACCTTAGAAAATCAAACACATTGATTTGTGTCCTCACACGTGTGAAAAAGTACACACAAACTACGGTCAAGTTGTTCTTTAGTACGTTATCATGTGAGGAGCTTTCTATCATGTAGTTTGTGTGAATTCCTATAATTCAAAAAATAACATAGGATGAACTCCAGCAATTTCCATCTGCAAACAGATCCACCCCGGAATTGTGGAGAAAAATGATACCAAGATCATGGGAGGACTTATGTACCTTAGCTCTTAAGGCCTCCACATCTGATTTCAAGACGCGATTATCAATTGCTGCTTCATGGAACTTTTGACTAATCTCAGTGAGCTGTTTAAGCAAAGTAGAGTTTTCAACTCGTAACTGAGCTACCTGAGTCAAATCACAGGAATAAACACTAACGTGAATAAGACATTTGATTGTGCCCCGTGATAGATCAATTATGCAAATCAGATCAAGGCTAAAGTGAACAACTGTTGGCATGTTGAAATTCATCAAAAATTCTTACGGAACCTAGCATCAAGCAAATCCAAGCATACGCAAATCAGATCAAGGCTAAAGTGAACAACTGTTGGCATGTTGAAATTCATCAAAAATTCTTACGGAGCATCAAGCAGTAATTTTAATGGCAGAATCCAAGCATACAAGAGATATGTAGGAGATTCTAAATACGACCTGCATCTCTAAATCACTCAAGTGTGCTTGCTTCCGTCTCCTTGACCTCCTTGCAGATTCTCTGTTTGAAAGCATTCTGTCATTCCAAACCAAACTAGTTAAAATGAATCAACCACTATCACTCCGGACAATATATGTAGCAAGAGCAAAAAAAGATTACATGTGACTTCATTCATTCACTGCAAGCCCTTGTCACTGGGGACATAATTCAAGAAGAAAAATGACTTTAGCCTCCCAAATGTATTGGAATTTCAAATAACACCTTCAATTCAGAATTATCTTCACTTGAAAGCTTTAAAAGTCTCATGAGGCTGGACATGAATATGAAAATTTGAGACCTCACCATTGGAATCAGACGATAAAAAAAGGCATAAAGTTTTCAATGATCAATTGGCTCAACAAATCCTTCTCAAACACAGTATATATGACGCATATACCTCTAAGGAGAAGATACTTCCAGAAAATGCACACTTTGAGAAAAAACTTTTTTGTCAACAGCATCAAGATAAAAAATTCTCCACTATATGATGACTAGATGTTTCAAAGACAAACTCAAGTGATAGAATTAATGCTTTTCATATGTTTATCCAACTGCGAGACCATGGAGGCAAAGAAACATTTGGTATTTTAGGTCAACTTTGGTCAAAAAGTTAAAGGCATAAATGCACACCCTCTTCGTTCCACAAACTGTTCAGCTTCACCACTTACTATAAAATCCATACTAACAGCGTAGTATAGTGTGCTTGTACAGTGAGGAAAAGCTCGAGGCCTTAAAAAATTTGTTAGCCCTAGAGTCGTTCATGTTTGAACTCTAAATAGGCGGGTGGACAAGATATCTTTGAAAGTAAGACAATCTCTCCTCTTCAGCAGAAGTATGCTACACATGAGCAAGTACTAGTGTTGCCTTGAAATCTAACTCAATTTTTGTTACTGTTTGACATTTTTACTATATAGGTATACTGTTGTGGTCATTATACCACATTGTTGATATCCTATGGCACCAATTTTTTTGTCCCCCTCTCTTCCTCTATCATCCCTTTCTAAGCCATCCATATCTGCTCCTATCATAATCATACATGATAGTTCTATTCAAAATTTCCCCGTTATCCATGATCAATACTACTATGGATCCTTCTGGAGTTATGTTGATGGTATTGTTATGGTGGCATTGGGTTCAATATGTGGAGGCCTTGTTGCTGCTTATTAATCCAAAATTTAGTTTTTACGGTAAGCTTAGACTCACTTCGTGTATTCTAAATCATCTACTATTACTTCTGTTCGGCAATGGGAATTTATGGTCTATTCAGTTGGCTTATGCTGTATCTGTCTCTTTTGAGTCATCTACTGCTGCTAGTATTTAGCATTCACGGAACATATGATGACTAGCTTGGACTTAATTGTGTACTCCTAACCGATACTTGCTATAAGTAGTTTAAATTCTTGCTCTATACGGTCAACTTGGAGTCTGTGTGTGTAGTGTCCATCTACTCTTACATTCATGTGGCACTCTTGAACTATCCGATTGGCATGGTATCTCTTTGCATGTAGTAAAATTACAGCATGCATTGGTCATAATGTTCATATTTACTTTATTTGGCATTCTTGGTTATCTTTTTGATCTTTGGCCCATAGCCAACAGGTATACAATCCATATTCTAATACAATGGCTACTTCTTCGACATATACATTTTTGTTGCTTCGTCAGCATTTGCATACTTGCATCTTCAACATCAACACTTTCATTTTCCACTTTTTGCATTTCCCTTATAGGACAATGGAGACGTTACCTTTTTGAGGAGTGAGTGAGAGGCCAAATATTAAAAACAAATTTATATTTAGCCTACAACCCTCTTTGATTAGATGAATCCTCACTTTGACTAGGTTTCACGTGGACCTTAAACTTTGGAGACTTGGATGCATCAATAACTTTTTTGAATTCGAGTAAAAGCCATTTATTAGATACTTAACAAGTAACATAATGCATGGGACCTCTATTAGTAGGGAGGAGTCCTTGTCCTAGCATGGGCCCTCAAATAGAAGTAAACAGACCTTTGAGCATCATCATCAATGGCTAGTTGATGAGAGGCTTAGCTCTTAGTAGTTTCTTAGTTCAGGATAAAGTGGCTTAGTCAGGTTAACCAGTTTAGCTCAGATACAATACACTTGCAAATGTCATTGTTTTCCAAACAGATATGAAGCCATGGAAGATTCGATTAAAAGCAAAAGAGGTTCGACTCGATCATTTATTCATATATTTGCATTCTTCTCAATCTAATAGTGTTGCATTGTGGGGCTTTGCTCACTACTTGTGTGGGTGTGTGGGTGTGGGTGTGTGTGCTCGTGTGCGTGTGAAAGAGAAAGAGAACCTCTTTACTCGCTTCAAATCAGTTGGATCTATATTTTGCTCACTAAATCCCAGATCCAAATCACCATCTTCATCATCTGATTGCTCACGCGATGACCCACTTGTCGTAGTCCTTGAAATTTCACGATTGCTTTTATCACTTGGCTTTGGAGGCAACGGGGGAATCCCAAGAGGGTCCATAGTGCACCTTCCTAAAATCACACCAAAGAAAAAATGATCATGATGCATGAGAACTTATTCCATTCCAATATAAAAGGCATGTACACGAAACCAACATCAAGCACACTCGAGCATTATAAGAGAGTAACACATCAATAGTTCTCTGAATATTTAGGCATATCAAAGCAAAAGCGAAGCTGCTTTTAGATGTCCTTTTGGAAATTAATATAACCATAAAAAAGATCAAGCCTCTCTGAAGAGTTTTCACAACTATGAATTGTATCACCTAGAATTATTTCTTATTATTTGTCATTAGATCAATTCTCATGTTCTTCTAATGACAATAATGGTTACAGCATGCATTATGATAGAATAATGTTTGATAGCTTGCATGTTGCTAGATTTCATTGTTAGTTTGATTTCTAGTCTTGATTTGCACATGTTAATGATCATGCAAGTGCATGAATAGACATGAATGAGTGTGCCTGTCCATACACATGATCTAAAGGCTATGCATGTGCCCTAAAAGAAAAAATTCGTCTATGCATGCAATTTTTCTGGGGCTATTTGAATCAGCCAAATCAACTGTTTGCATCCTGAAGGAATCGGCGCGGCCAAGTTGAAGGCCAAGTTCAAACCATCAAATCATAATAAGGGTTTCATTTTTGTTGACTTTATTCAGTTTAATGTTTAGGGTGCAATTACAGATCTATACAGTGTCTAAGACTACAATCGATCAGGTGACAGATCCTCTCCTGATTGTTGAATCCTAAATCACAGATGTTGAGTGCTCAGTGGCTTCAATGTTCCGTGTTACAAGTTATAACTTAGAAAGATTGAAATTTGAAGAGCTCCTCAAAATTGTTTTAGAACTAGGTAGTAGGTACATGTCACCTAATCAGTGATATCAAGAAACCTGGTAATAGAACCGTAGAATGGTTTTAATACTCAGTGTTATGTTTTAAACTTAAAAAGTTTGAAGAGCTTTTCAAGCTTGGTTTGAAACAGAGTACTAGGTAGACAACTCAACTGTTATACACCTATCCATGATTTGGGCCTTCTGACACTAAATTAGGGAATTTGATACCTGGAATAAGCCCTTAGACACTCAAGTAATTCACAAGAATCAAATACAGGAAAACCCTGTTGCACATGCATTAAATCATTGATGGTTCTATTTGAATCCAATCGGATTTTTGTAACAGTTTGGATCAGATGTAGGAGAAGTTTGTTCCATTAAAGATTACATCCAAAACAAATCAATTTTTCAAGAGAAAATAAACGTGGATGCGGCTTCTCTTCAATTAGGTCTTCAAAGACAAAAGGCTAGTCCAAAAGTAGGCATGCATGGAACACTTGAATCACAGACTCTGGTCTCCACGATCCTATTCCAACCCAACTAGAGAGCAATAGGAGAGATAGAACGGAAGGAAGCTCGACCACCATGAAAGAGGAGAAATGTGAGCAACCAAAACTCTTTAAGCTGCTCAACTCCTGAAGGCCGGTGTGTGGAATGATCCTCCCAACCATAGGTACCCCCCCTCTTGAGTCCACTACCTGCTATTCCTGTCAACATACACGAAGTACCCCCCCAGTGGTTGATCAGGCCACCTGGCGTACACACTGCATGCGACCTATGAATAGTGAGTGACTACTCATGGGATACCACCCCCATGCCCCGTCATTACCGATGACACCAACTAGTCACCCCGACTGCTTGCCGGCTAGCACTAACGGCTAGGGCCCCGACGGTTACGCGACCGCATCTATGACAGCTTGTCAGACGATCTCACCGGATCACGGGATTTCGTGACACATCGGTTCCCACTTGGAAGCGATGCCCTTCCCGGTCACTGACCCTTGCCAACTTGGCCTCAAGCCCTCTGAGTGACCGGTCCTGTCGAGGTCATGTCAGAACTAGACTGAGTCGTAACAATCCTTCCCTCTTCTGGCAAGTCATCAGTCCTCGATGACAAATCCTGGGTAAGACTTCTGCAAACACTGTTGCGTCTCCCAAGTAGCATCAGACAAAGGATGCCCTTTCCAACCCAGTAGATACTCTCGGAGAAGACGATTCCTCAATCGTCGCTCTCTTTGATCTAGGACTCTATCTGGCCCATAAACTGTAGTGTCTTTCTCCTCCAAAGAAACTAGACCTTCTACCAGATTATCGCCATCGTGCAAACATCACTTGAGTTTGCTAACATGAAACACTGGATGCACCTTGCATCCCACAGGTAGCTGCAGCTTATAAGCCACACCACTAACCTTCTTGATAATCAACCATGGTCCACAAAACCTGGGAGATATCTTGGCACACCTTCCCGTGCGTAGCACCTTCGACTTCGGAGGGACTAGTAAATAAACCCAATCTCCTACCTCAAATTCCCTGTAGGTACGGTTCTCACGAGCATAACTCTCTGCCCTGGCCATAGCCCTGGACAAGTTATCCGTGCCATCTCTAGCCTCTGCTGCATCTGAGTCAAAAACTCTACGGCGCTAGGTACCTTCTGTGGAATGCCTATGGTAAGGTTTCAGATTGGGCCTAGTAGGAAAGCGCCCTACTGCCAATTGACCGTTCGTGAAAAGCTTTTGCCGTTTGGAAGAAATTTGACGTCAAACAGTTCGCTTTTTTCCTGTTTTTTCCGACTTTCAAGCCGATTTGGTGCCCAAAAAAAGTTTTTTACCGACTTTTGTACCAGCGTAGGATGCAAGGGAAGTACTACCTGTCCTTGGCTTTGTGTTTCCCCATAGTTTTATTACTTTCCAGTTGCCTTTTGTCTCTTTCAATTCTAAATTTTGAAAAAGCTGAACATTTCCCTTTCCTGACTATGTTACAATAAGTGCAATTTCTAGCTTGATTTCGTGTGGTCTATGTTTTTGTTTCATAATGGAAGATGATAGAGTTGATATTCCGCTCAGTCCACCCGTTGCTCTTCCATCACCACCACCCAGCCCTGTGCTTAGTCCTGCCCATAATCCGCCTACAGTGGCTACCCATTCCCCTTCTATGCAAGCTCGCATAGATAGTGTGGAAAAGACCATCGCAGAGATGCGAGCGATGATGGTAGCTGGTGGTTATGCATCTTCCTCGCAGTATGTTCCAACTTATCCATCTTTTGTTGTTCGTCCTATGTTACCTCCACCCTATCGAAAAGACAAAGATATTAAACCTACCCGTTTCGCTGGAAACACTCCCCAATGCAATACTGATATCGTAGATCAGTGGTTGCATAAGTGGAAAGAGTATTTTGATTTGAAACGGTCCCCAACTGATGAGGGTTGGCGGGTCCGCAAAGCTGCTTACCATTTCACTGATTTTGCTAACAGGTGGTGGCGCAAGTTGCTGAAGTCTAATCAGGCTCCATCCACCTGGCTTGAGTGTAAGCAAGCTTTCAGAGCTCAATTTATTCCTCCACATGAGCATGTGCGTGCGACGGATGCTTGGCTTTTGCATCGTCAGAGGCAGACATGGTGCAGGAATATGCTGATAGGTATCGTGAGACGCTTATCAAGATTCCGGAAGAGATTCCCGAGTGGCTGGTAGTCCACAAGTTCATATTTCGCCTTCGTGAAGAGTTGAGGACTTCAATGCTTAATGAAGGGTGCAAGACCTTAGAAGAGGCAGTTGCTACAGTTCTCAACTCTGAAGGTAATGTGCACAACAAGGCTGAATCTGGAGCACCAAGCTGGCCTTAGAAGAAAGGTTTGCGAAAGTCTGGCCAAGCTGGTCAAAAAGGCTTTTCGCAGAAGGATCCTATCAAGATGCAGCAGACTTTGAAGCGCAAGGCGGGATCTCCTATGGTGCGTCGTGCTTACGACAAGTCTCCCCTCAGTCCTGAGCAAAAGGAAAAGGCCAAGAAAGATGAATTATGCTTTTTCTGTCTTGGCAAGCATCTTTTCAAAGATTGTCCTCGACGTACGGGCAAAAAGCTCCATACTATGCAACGTCAAGATGAGGGCAAGGATGAGGAAATTTTGGATGACTTGTTGGTAAGTGATGATGAGGACACTCGTCGTGTCATGACTATTTCGGTGCGGAAGCTTGTTCCAGAGGCGCCAGTTTGTTACTTGTCCACCAAGGCGCGGGAAGCTTATCAATTTCCAGATTGTGAACTGATACGCATGAGGGGAAAGTTGTAAGGTCATGATGTGCTCGTCTTGTTTGATACCGGTTCCTCGCATAATATTATCAGTTCTCGTGTGGTGAGGAAATTTCACTTGGCTACTGTTCCATCTTATTACCGGTATACTGTTGAGATGCCAGATGGTAAGGGAACAGAGGTTTGGGATGAAAGAATCTCTCGGGCGTCTTTGTCTATTCAGACGTATATTGAGAAGTTAGATTTTGAAATTACTAGACTAGCTAAGTTTGATATTGTACTTGGTAAGCGGTGGCATGCAAGTAAGCAGCCCGCTATAAATTTTAAGTCACATGTGTATAAGTTCCGGCATGAGGGTATGTCTCATGTCTTGAAGGGGGAGAGACCATCTGTTAAGGGTCCTCTTGTTACCTATATGCAAATAAAGAGAATGGAGATTCAGTATTTGTGGTTGTGCTATGTGAATGTTGATTCCAGTTTTGATTCTTATGTTGGTAATAATCGGATAAGCACACTCACTAATAAACCACAAGAAGCTTCATTTACTTTTGCATCACCTAGTGCACATGCATTTGCATTACAGCCTAGATGTGACCCAACAAGTGAGTTGGAGAAGTCCATCCGCACGCAGTTTGAACACGTGCTAATTAGTAATATGCCAGAAGGATTGCCGCCTAGTCGGAACGTTGATCATCGTATTGAGATCGTTCCAAGGGCAAGTCCGGTATGTAGGCCTCCTTATAGGATGAGCCTAGAAGAGGAAGAGGAAGTCAGAAAGATGTTGGATTATCTCAA
Organism: Diphasiastrum complanatum; assembly: GCA_029204225.1. Lineage (NCBI taxonomy): Eukaryota > Viridiplantae > Streptophyta > Lycopodiopsida > Lycopodiales > Lycopodiaceae > Diphasiastrum > Diphasiastrum complanatum. The sequence goes on from CM055103.1 coordinate 4,883,841, forward strand.
GCTGGGGTAAATCCGTCCAAGTTATTCACCTTTCGCCTCTCCTATTTTACTTGTTAAGAAAAAGGATGGTAGTTTCCGGATGTGGGTAGATTACAGGGGATTGAATAAGATCAATGTAGAGCACAGGTATCCGATGCCCAGAATTGATGATCTACTGGATGCGTTGCAAGGTGCAACCATTTTCAGTAAGATAGATCTCAAAAGTGGATACCATCAAATATGGATTCGAGATGAAGACGTCCAAAAGACGGCCTTCCGAACCCGTTTCGGTCATTATGAATTTTTGGTTATGCCATTTGGGTTAACCAATGCCCCAGCCACGTTCATGATGCTCATGAACGATGTCTTGCGAGATTATATGGGAAGTTTGTCGTCAATTTTATTGACGATATATTGGTTTTTAGTAAAGCGGTTGAGGAGCATGAGATTCATCTCGAGACCGTTTTGGGCAAGTTACAAGCTTCTGTCTTGTATGCCAATGCTCAGAAGACAGAGTTGTGTAAGACTCGTGTCGAGTATTTGGGTCACGTAGTGACAGCTGAGGGTATTTCGGTTGGCCCAGCCAAGGTGGCTGTGGTTAAGAAGTGGCTGAGGCCTGCCGATATACGCCAATTACCAGCTTTCTTAGGCTTTTGTAAGTTCTACCGGCGGTTTGTTAGGAATTATTCCTGGATAGCTGCTCCTTTAACGGACCAGTTAAGGAAAAACAACATTGTGGTTCGATGGGATGCTGAAGCTCAGCAACGTTTTGAGAACTTGAAGGAGTCTGTGTCCATGGCTCCAGTTCTCAAGATTGTGGATACCCATAAACCTTTTGACCTAGAGACGGATGCAAGTGGCATTGTCGTAGGTGCAATGTTGAGCCAAGAGGGTAGACCAATAGCCTTTGAGAGTAAGAAGTTGACAAAAGCTCAACAGAGATATCCTACACACGAGCAAAAGCTGTATGCAACTATACATGCGCTCAAGGTGTGGAGACATTAATATGGCGCCGAGTTTTATGTGTACACAGATCATCATACTTTAAGGTATTTTTGCACTCAGCCAGATTTGAAGGGCCGCCAAGCTCGGTGGGCCGAGCTAATGCAGGAATTTCATTTGGAAATTCGCTTCTGAAGAGGGAAGGAAAATGTGGTCGCTAATGCACTATCTCGTATACTGCATCAGATGAGCTTTACTGTGGTTGACAGTGGTCTCATGGAGGAAGAAGGCTCAAGAAAAGGACCCGCATTGTCAGCGTGTGTGGCCTAATGCGCGCAAGGTAGTCGACCAAACGGAAGAGTCAGTCGAGGCTGTCGCTTCCGTAGAGGCACACACTAGTACATATTTAACATACACCGTGAAGGATGGTATGTTATTGAGAAATGGAAGAGCTTTCGTGCCAAACGTGAAGGATCTTCGTCGTAAGATACTTCATGAATAGTCCCTAAGCAGGGCACCCTGGTATTGATAAGACCAATGAGCTTTTGAGAAGGCATTATTTCTGGCCACGATTGCAGCGGGATGTAAGAGAGTACGTCCAGCGTTGCACGGCTTGTCAGGTGAACAAGGCCGAGAGAGTAAGTCCTCTGGGCTTGCTACGTCCACTTGAGATACCTACAGGAAGGTGGGAAAGCATCTCTATGGATTTTATTGTTGGGCTACCCAAGACCCAGAATGGATTCAATTCCGTTATGGTAGTGGTAGACAGGTTTTCCAAGATGGCTCATTCAACGACCAAGAAGGTCACAGCTCCGCAAGTGGCCGAGTTGTTTATTCAGAATATTGTCAGGTTACATGGTCTTCCGAAGTCCATAGTTTCTGACGGGGATCCCAAGTTTACGGGAAATTTCTGGATTGAGGTGTTCGCCAAGCTGGAACCACAGTTGCGGATGAGTAGCTCTGAGCATCCTCAAACAGATGGTCAAAGAGAGCGAGTGAATCAGATCTTGGAAGATAGGGCATATGTGAGTTGTACGCAAACAGACTGGGTAAAGCATTTACCGCTATTGGAGTTCGCGTACAACGATAAGAGACATGTGTCCACTGGATTGAGTCCATTTGAGCTCAATTATGGTTTCAGGCCACTGAGTCTCCTGCAATCATAGGGATTCCGCATAGGGTACCTAGTGCTGTGGAGTTTTTGGCTCCGATGCAGCAGAAGCTAGAGTTGGCACGAGATAACTTGTCCAAAGTTGTAGCTAGGGCAGAGAGTTATGCTCGTGAGAACCGTACCTATCGGGAATTTGAGAATGGAGATTGGGTGTACTTACTAGTCCCTTCGAAGTCGAAGGTGCTACGCACAGGAAAGTGCGCCAAGTTATCTCCTAGGTATTGTGGACCATGGTTGATTATTAAGAAAGTGAGCCAAGTAACTTATAAGCTACAGCTACCTGTAGGATGCAAGGTGCATCCAGTATTCCATGTTAGCAAACTGAAGAGATGTTTGCACGATGGCGATAGCTTGGTGGAAGGTCTAGTGTCTCTTGTGGAGAAAGACACCACAGGTTATGGGCCAGATAGAATCCTAGATCGAAGGGAGCGACGATTGCGGAATCGTCTCCTTCAAGAGTATCTAGTAACCTAGAAAGGGCATCCGTTGTCAGATGCTACCTGGGACACGCGACAGGTGTTGCAAAAGTCTTACCCAAAGTTTGTCATCGAGGACCGATGACTTGCCAGAGTAGGGAAGGATTGTTAGAGTCCAGTTATGACTCTGTCATGACCTTGGCACAGCCGATCACCAGAGTTCCTGAGGCCAAGTATTGGCAAGGGCCGGAGACTGAGGAGGACATTTGTCCCAAGTTGGGACCGGTGCGTCACAAGTAGTGACCCGGTGTGGCCGCTTGACAAGTTGTCAGAGATGCGGTGTGTCTTGACCATCGAGACCCTAGTCGTCAGTGACGAGATGCTAGCTGGTAAGTAGTCGGGGTGACCAAGAGGGTCACGGGGCACGGGGGTGGTACGCTATGAGTCACTCATTATTCACAGGTCACAGGGGGAAAACTGTGCTTTACAGTGATTTTATTCAATCCCCTGTAATCTACGCACATCCGAAAAGTACCATCCTTTTTCTTAACCAATACAATGGGGGAGGCAAAAGGTGAGAAACTAGGATGGATATTCCCCAGCTTGAGATATCTTCCAACATCTTTCGGACTTCCTCCTCTTCTTTCAAACTCATCCTGTAAGGAGGTCTACATACCGGACTTGCCCCTGGAATGAGCTGAATACGATGCTCCACATTACATACTGCAACTCCATTTTCTTTATTTGCATCAAGGTAACAAGAGGACCTTCAACTATAGGTCGCTCACCCTTCAGAACATGAGACAAACCCTTATGCCCGAACTTTTATACATGAGTCTTAAAATCTATAGCGGTCTGCCTACTCGCATGCCACCACTTACCAAGCACAATATCAAACTTAGCTAATTTGGTGTCTCAAAGTCTAACTTCTCAGCATAGGTCTGAATGGACAACAATGCCTGAGAGACTCTCCTATCCCAAACCTCTGTTCCCTTACCATCTGGCATCTCAACTGTATACAGGTAATCCAAAGGAACAGTAGCTACGTGCAACTTCTTCACCACACAAGAGTTGATAATATTATGGGAAGAGTCGAAGTCGAATAGGACAAGCACATCATGACCTTCCAGCTTCCCTCTCATCTGTATCAGTTCGCTATCTGGAAACTGATAGGCCTCTCGCGCCTTGGTAGAAAGAAAACAAATTGGTGCCCCTGGAACAAGCTTCCGCACTGAAATAGTCATGACACGTCTAGTGTCATCATCATCACTGACCAACAGGTCATCCAAGATAGATTCATCCTTGCCCTCCTCTTGACGCTGCTGTAAAACATGGAGCTTCTTGCCCGTGCGTCGAGGACAATCCTTGAACAAATGTTTGCCAAGACAGAAGAAACACAAGCCTTCCTTCTTGGCCTTATCTTTTTGCTCAGGAGTAAGTGGTGACTTGTTGTAAGCACGACGAGCCATAGGAGATGTCGATTTTCGGTTCAAAGTCTGCTGCATCTGGATAGGATCCTTCTGCAAGAAATCCCTCTGACCAGCTTGGCCGGACTTCCGCGAACCCATCTTCTGAGGAACACTTGCCACTCCAGATTCAGCCATGTTGCGAACATTGCCTTCAAAGTTGAGGGCCGTAGCAACTGCCTCTTCCAAGGTTTTGCATCCTTCATTAAGAACTGAAGGCCTCAACTATGCACGAAGACCAAATATGAACTTGTGGACTACCAGCCACTTTGGAATCTCCTGTGGTATCTTGATCAGCACCTCTTTATACTGATCAACATATTCCTGCACCATGTGCTGCCTCTGACGATGCATGAACCAAGCATCTGTCGCACGCACATGCTCATGTGGAGGAATGAACTGCGCCCGAAAACTGCGCTTGAAGTCAACCCAGGTGAATGGGGCTTGCTGTGATTTCAGCCACTTGCACCAGCACCTGTCAGCAAAGTCAATAAAATGGTAAGCTGCCTTACGGACACACCAGCCTCCATCGGTGGGTGCCCGTTTCAAATCAAAATACTCTTCCCACTTGTGGGTTTTGTATCTTTATCAAGAAGAAAATCAATGATCATTTGTGTATCAGAAAAAGGATAACAAGTAGGCAGCTGGGAAGGATACAAAGGCGGAGGCTCAGAAGAAGACGAGGGAAAGCCCCCGGCCAGCGACGATATCATCGTACGCATCTCTGTCATATATTGCTCCACATCCATACGTTCTTGTATGGGAGGAGGATCAGTGACAGGCGCACTAGGTAATCGGCTGCCAGGACTAGGTGGAGGAGTTTTCATGACTTCAACTGGGCTTGAGGGGATGTCAACTTTGTCATCAGCCATGGTATAGAAATTACTCAGGAAATGTGAAAATTTTCAGCTTATTCACAATTTAGAACTGAAAGAGGAAAAGGCAACTAGAAAGTAATAAAACTTTGGGGAAAAAACACAAAGCCAAGGACAGGTAGTACTTCCCTTGCGTCCTACGCTGGTACAAAAGTCGGTAAAAAAAAATTTTGGGCAGCAAATTGGCTTGAAAAGTCGAAAAAATCAGGAAAAAAACGGGCTGTTTGACATTGAATTTCTTCCAAACGGCAAAAGCTTTTCATGAACCGTCAATTGGCAATAGGTCGCCCTCCTCCTAGGCCCAATCTGCACCCTTAACAGCAGAAACCGGAGAAAAATAGGAGAAATTATGCCCAATCCAAAAATCTGGCCTGTTTTTTGCTTGAAAACCGACTTCTTGGTGAAACAGAGGCAAATCTGCTCCAAAACCGGCGTATGATGGCTCTATAGGATCATTATGGATGCTAGAAACATGCTCCCAAAATCTGATCAGGATCTGAGAAGGTTCCGGAGAGTTATGAGCGAAAAACCTTCAGAAAAAATGCGTTTTCCCTCCAAAAACTTTAAAATTTTCTGAAATCTGAGATTTGCGGCGTGAATCCCTGCTGATCTACAGCTGCTGCCCACTAGAAATGATTTGAGACAGATCTCCCTCAAATCTGAGCACTATATACCAAGCCATGGTGAAAAAACCAAGTTTTTCCTCACTTTCTCTCTCTAGAACGGGCTGTTCTCTCTCTAGAACGAGCTAGAAAAGGCTCTGATACCAATTGTGAGCAACCAAAACTCTCTAAGCTACTCAACTCCTAAAGGCCGGTGTGTGGAATGATCCTCCCAACCATAGGTACACCCTCTTGAGTCCACTACTTGCTATTCCTATCAACATACACGAGGTACCCCCCCAGTGGTTGATCAGGCCACCTGGCGTACACACTGCATGCGACCTATGAATAGTGAGTGACTCACGGGATACCCCCCCCATGCCCCGTCATTACCGATGACACCAACTAGTCACCCCGACTGCTTGCCGGCTAGCACTAACGGCTAGGGCCCCAACAGTTACGTGATCGCATCTCTGACAACTTGTCAGACGATCTCACCGGATCACAGGAATATCGTGACACATCGGTTCCCACTTGGAAGCGATGCCCTTCCCGGTCACTGACCCTTGCCAACTTGCCCTCTGAGTGACCGGTCGTGCCGAGGTCATGTCAGAACTAGACTGAGTCGTAACAAGAAAGCTTGAGGAAATATTTATATCATATCAATAGTTACGGACTACAGGATACAGGCCTACTGAGCTACTCTGCATATATTCCGCAAGCCTCTTTACATTTACTGTTGGTTATGTATATTTCTGGTTACGCATTTTATATTAGTCATGTACAAGCCCCAGAGCCTTTTTATATGCTTATGACCCGCACTGGGTCCTTTTTTATGACATTGACTGGCCTTGGGCCCTTATTATATGGTTATATGTGGAGTGGGGGCCCGTAGGAGGGCGCACTATTTTCCCTCCACATTTTGCCTCCCTTTACTTTTGAATTCCTATCACCTGAGATTTTGATCATAACTTGGTATCAGAGCACTTTCCTAATTGCTGAATTTCAGATCTGATTTTCTGATTGGGTGCCCATTTTCCTTGCTGATTTTTCTCTCTTTGCTGAGGGCTTTCGTCTCTTTGCTTCAGCAACATTCAACACAGTTTGGAGGAGGACCAACTCCCATCAGAGCATTTTCCTTGGCGGAGCTTTAGCAGATAGTTAGCGGAAGTACTTCCGCTAAATTTGGCGGCCGGAAAAAAAACAAAAATTGGGCAGATTATTTCCGGCGCCCAAGTTCCAAATCCTTTTCCCTCTTTTTTTTTTTAATCCTCCATTTGATTCAGGGAAAGGATTCCCAACCATCTTTTCAGCATTGATTGGAGGCTGTCCAGCGCCCTACTTCATCACATTTTTCAGCCATTGTTCCAGCAGAGTTTCAGCCATATTTCAGTTTTGATTTGAGGCTGTCCATCGCCCTATTTCATCACATTTTCCACAGATTTCCAGCCATATTTTCAACATTGATTGGAGGCTGTCCAGCGCCCACTTTCATTCTCCTTGTGGTCACATTTTCCAGCCAGCTCTTCGCACACGCTTGGAGCTCTATCGAGAGGTATCTTTGCTGGTTTTTCCTTGCTTTCCACACCTTTTCTTGACATTTGTCATTTCCTTTCTTGCTCTTAGTGTCGTTTGTGTACCTAAAGCGTATTTGGGGTGACGACAAAAGTCCGCTCCCTCCGATACGAAGCTTTTCTTACACTCTCTTCACTTCCTGCATTCCTTGACCATGGATACTTCCCCTACATCTTCTGAGCCTCGCATACCGTCTTCCACTTACCTTGACGAAGTACGACATGAATTCCGAGATCATCTTAGGGAAGTCATGAGTGATGTACGCACTGATTTACGCCAGGAGTTACGAGAGACTTTCACTGCTCTTTCTGCCCAGATTGCTACACTATCATCACAGTCCAGTGTTTCTCCACTATCTCCACCTGTTCGCCCACAGCGTACATTTCCACCACCCGAGACTCCTTCATCTTTTGGTCCTTTGCCACGAGACCTTAAGGATAAGGTTCAGCTTACTGTGTATTCTGGGTCATCCGATGGGAATGAACTCTAGAATTGGTATTCTAAGCTTGAGACCTACTTCCTTATGTTTCCTAAGACTGACATTTAGCGGATACATTTGGCCGCTTTACATTTGGAGGGCCATGCTGCTACTTGGTGGCGCACGTTTCGCCAGACGGCTTCACACCCTGGCCTTGCTAGTTGGACAGAGTTTATGACAGCACTCCGCCTAGCGATGATTGATCCTCAGTGGCTTATTCGACAGCGCGACATCTTTCGCAGTTTATCTCACACTGGTGACTTGGCTGCTTATACGACACAGTTTACAGAGCTTTCCTATCTATTCCCAGATATTTCTACATTGGAGCTCATCTCTCGCTACGTTGCTGGTCTACGAGGCGCACTCAGGTATGATGTTTCTTCTTTTTTTCCACTCACTCTTTCTCACGCCATCTCCCTGAAGATTTACAAGACCTAGCTATGGAGTATCTTAACTCAAATGCTAGATCAACTATGAAAGCTTGAGAAACTTGGCTATGGAAAATATCACACACAAGGAGAATTGCATAAGCACCTCACAAACTCAAAAGTCTCAAGAAGAAATGAATTGCTAGAGAGAGAGAGGAGGGCGTGGGTCCTCCAAATCCCTTGTGAGGCAAGCACCTCCTTTACATGCATGGAAAGTCTAGGTGTCAACCATAGAGGTGAGCTACTTGGCCAAATGGGCCACTTGCACTAATTTACCTAGCTTACTCATGCATTTAATTAAAACATGCCCCGTGAGTTATGTACAACTTAACTAATGCATAGCCAAAAGGGGTAAAATAGGCATCACTCTTCAACACACCCCCTTAATGGCAATTTTATTCAAACTGACACCCAACAAAGTTCTGAACTTTTCAAACTTATCTTTACTAAGTGGTTTAGTAAAAATATCAGCTATCTGGTCGTTGGTTCACAATAAACTAGCTCGATCTCCCCACTGTGCACTTTCTCTCGTATAAAATGCTGGTCCACCCCTATGTGTTTCGTTCGTGCATCGCAAGCTGAATGCAACTTTGGTTATCACAATGTAACAATGTAGGTCTTACTTGAGCAATCTGCATGTCCTCAAGTAGACGGCGTAACCAAATGGCTTCACAGGCGGACCTCGTAGTCGCCCTGTACTCAGCTTCGATAGATGATAGAGCAATAGTAGGCTGCTTCTTACTGCACCATGATATAGCCCCTGAACCTAGGCTGAAACAATAGCCTGTCGTCGATCTCCGATCGTCTCTATCACCTGCCCAATCAGAATCTGAATAACCCTCCAGCTGAAGGGTCCTGTCATCTGTGTATCCAATCCCATAAGTCACTGTCCCTCTCACATATCGTAGGATCCGCTTGGCTGCCTTCCAATGTGCTTCGGTAGGCTTACTCATGAATTGGCTTGCTCCAACCGCATAAGCAATATCTGGCCTGGTGGTAGTAAGGTAAATCAGGCTGCCCACTAACTGACAATAGAGCGTCTCATCTGCAAATGCTGGACCATCATCTCCTGATGGCTTGTTGCTTGTATCCATGGGTGTGCTGATTGGTTTGCTTTCTTGCATATTAAACCTCTTCAATAATTTCGGTGCATACTTTGCCTGTGAGATAAAAAAACAACGCTTCCCTTTCCATACTTCAACTCCTAGGACCCAAATCTTTCATCTCAAACTCACTAGAAAGAATCTTCTTAACACAAGCAATAAGCTTCTTATTGCTTCCCGTGATGAGTAGATCATCCACATAGAGCACAACAACCACAAAGTCTTCTCCTTCCCTGAAGACATAAAGATTGCAATCAGACTTACTCTTCTCAAACCCTTGCCTTGCAAAGTACTCATCAATTCGGCTATACCAAGCCCTTGGCGCCTGTTTGAGCCCATACAAGGCTTTCCTAAGCTTGCAAACCAGACTCTCCTTGCCTGTTATTTCAAATCCCTGCGGTTATTCCATGTAAACCTCCTCCTTTAGGTGCCCATTAAGAAAGGCACTCTTGACATCCATTTGATGGACATCCCAATCAAAATATGAGGCTATAGCCAAAACGGTCCTGATAGATGTCAACTTAGCAACAGGTGCGAATGTCTCATCATAGTCTAGCCCCTCTTGCTGAGCATAGCCTTTCGCCACCAACCTTGCCTTGTACTTGTCCACTGTTCCATTGGCATGAAACTTGGTCTTATAGACCCACTTGCAACCTATTGGTTGCTTCCCTTCTGGCAATGTAGTGAGCTCCCATGTGTCATTCTTGACAATGGAGTCGTACTCCTCCTGCATGGCATGTTGCCATACCTTTTCTCTCACGGCTTCGTGAAAAAATTGTGGCTCATCTGCATTCAGAATAGTGGACATAAGAGCAAAGTTAGTCTCTTGTCTCTCATGAGACCTAAGAGATCTTCTGACACCCTGTTCACTGCTCTCTCCTTCTTCCATCATTTGACCTTCTTTGATTGTTTCCCAATACCACCTAGGTAGCTTCTTCCTAGCAGTAGGTGATGTGGATGGTGACCACGTATCCCATGGTACTGTCTTAGTCTTCCTTTTCTCCCCAACTTCGGCTTCTGGTACTTGGCCAAAAAGAGGTCTCGAACTAGTAGGTTTGATTTCCTGTTGTTGCTCCTGCACTTGAGGCTTACAGGACTCTTGACTAGGATCCCCATCCGTGGAATCAATCAAGGGTATGAACTCAATAGTTCCTTCCTTCTCCTGCTCCTGTATCTTGGGTGCATGCTCTTCATCAAAGATGACATCTCGACTTAGGATCTTCTTCCTGTTTTCGAGATCATATAGCACATAAGCTTTCTCACCTTCACTATACCCAAGAAAGACACACTTTACGAATTTTGCATCAAGTTTCTTCCGCAAGTCCTTTGGTATATGTGCATATGCTGTACACCAAAATACTCGAAGGCTGCCCACTTTGGGCTTGTTGCCACTATATGCTTCTTCTGGCGTGATCCCTTCAACTGCTTTGGTTGGACTTCTATTCAATAGAAAAACAGCAGTTGCTACCGCTTCCGCCCAAAAGGAATTTGGCAACCCCTTTGCCTTGAGCATGCTCCTCGCACACTCAACTATAGACCTGTTTTTCCGCTCAGCCACGCCGTTCTGCTGCGGTGTATGTGGAGCAATAAACTGTCTCTTTATCCCACATGCTTTGCAAAGATCTTTGAACTCATCAGAAATATACTCACCACCCTTATCTGAACTGAGAGTCTTTAACCTCTTCCCTGTGTGGTTTTCCACCATAGCTTTCCACTGTTTGAAGCATTTGAATGCTTCAGATTTCAGCTTCAGAAAATAGACCCATACCTTCCGTGAGAAATCATCTACGAAGGTCATGAGATAGTATGCCCCCCCTGCTGATTTGACCTGCATGGGACCGCATAAATCTGAATGCACAAGTTCAAGAATACCCTTGGTCCTGGTAGCTTTCTACTTTGGAAACTTCCCTAATGCACAAGCCTCACATGTATCTGAAGAAGACTTAATGCTAGGAAGATCTACTACCATTTTGTGCCTATTTAAAACTTGCAAGCTTTTATAACTCAAATGACCATATCTCTCGTGCCAAAGCTTGTCCCCATTAGTATCCCTTGCAGACAAGGCCTCTTGGCTAGGAATGGTTGTGAAAAGCTTGTAAAGACCTCCTTCTTGCATTCCCTTGGCTACCACCTTGAAATTTTGATCTTTGTCTTTTACCAAACATGTAGAATCATCAAACTCTGCCACCATATTATGTTTGGTAATGGCACCAACAGATAGCAAGTTCTTAGCCAACCCTGGTACATGCAACACACTTTTAATTTCCTTCACCTCACCTGATGACAGCTGTACTGCAACTGTGCCTTTGCCCCTCACCATACATGTAGAATTATCTCCAAGGCAAACATGTTGACCATCTTCTGTCTCCTCATAGGTGTTGAACCAATCTCTATGAGGTGTCATGTGCTTTGAGGCTCCAGAATCAATGTACCATCCACCAAATGTGGATTCAGATGATAGGGCTGCGGTGAATAGCTCAAGCACACCAAATTGCTCCTCCTCTGCAACTTTGTCAACAAAGTGACCCTGCTGGTTCTTTCCCTTCTTCTGATCACTTTGCTTCTTCCTGCATTCAAAGGCAAAATGCCCATACTTACCACAATAGTTGCAGTTGCCCTTCCTCTTGGGTGTAGATGAGGAATTGGTACTTGACTCCTCTCCAACCTGTAACTTGGACACCTGCTGCTCCAAGCTTTGCTTTGAGTTCTTCTTTTTGCCTTTGCCTTTCTTCTGAAAGTTTTGCTTCTTCTTAGAAGCAAATGCAAGCTCTGGATTATCTTCCCTTTCAGAAAGATTCTTCCTTCTCATCTCCTCCTGTAAAAGAAGACCACATAACTCCCCAAAGGTTGGGAGTTTCTCCCTAGCAGAAAGGGACATCACATAGTCTTGATAGTTGAATGACAAGCTATTCAAGACTATGGGAACAATACTCCTGTCACTTACTTTCTCTCCAACTGAAGCAAGCTAATCCATTAGGTCCTTGACCTTTGTAATATGATCACCAATTGTTGCACCTGCTTCCATCTTGAGAGTATGTAACCTGTTTTGCAAATACACCAGCTTGGCTGAATCCACTGTTTCCAACATAGACTTCAGAATTGTCCAAGCATCAGCTGCATCCCTTGCATTGCAAATGTGAGGAATAATATTGTCCTTGACAGAAAGATTAATTATCCTATGAGCTTTCTGTCTCCTGTTCATGTAGTCCTTCAATTCAGGATCAGATGTTGGTACAGGTTCTGTACCTGTCATCACCTCCTAGCAATTCTTGTCCATCAAGATATTAGCTATCTTGAACTTCCACACTCTGTAGTTTGTGCCATCTAGTTTGCTAGATTCACCCAACAAATTCTCCCCAAGACTGGCCATGCTAAAATCTGTGCTTAAACAGAAGCTCAACCTGAAAAAGATCAGAAAAGAACAACTTCCAGCAACAAGGGTTTAACCCCAAACTAGGGTATGTAGCCACTTCAAGGCAACCCTTCAGCTCCTGCTTTTGTCTTTGCCACTTGGTGTGGCCTCACTAGCACAAGCACTAGGCCCCACTAGAACAGAAACCAGAAGCCCCTACAGAAAGTGCGCCCTACTTTTGTGTAAGCTCCTCCAGAAAGACTCCCCAAAACTTAGCCAGATTTAGAAAGTTTTTGGATCATCCCACTCCCCTTGCCAATAGCTCTCCAACAGTGCAAGACTCCACCTCACATGCTCCCTCTTTCAAGCTAGTAGAAGATGAGAATCTTCTCAAGAATCTAAGCACTGAAGTTTCTCTCACTCAGAGACTCACAGGCTAAACAACCTGCTCTGATACCATGAAGATTTACAAGACCTAGCTATGGAGTATCTTAACTCAAATGCTAGATCAACTATGAAAGCTTGAGAAACTTGGCTATGGAAAATATCACACACAAGGAGAATTGCATAAGCACCTCACAAACTCAAAAGTCTCAAGAAGAAATGAATTGCTAGAGAGAGAGAGGAGGGCGTGGGTCCTCCAAATCCCTTGTGAGGCAAGCACCTCCTTTACATGCATGGAAAGTCTAGGTGTCAACCATAGGAGTGAGCTACTTGGCCAAGTGGGCCACTTGCACTAATTTACATAACTTACAAAAGGGGGTCTCATGCATTTAATTAAAACATGCCCCATGAGTTATGTACAACTTAACTAATGCATAGCCAAAAGGGGTAAAATAGGCATTACTCTTCAACACTCCCTTTCTCCCGCACTGCAGCACAAGTACTCTCCCATCTCTTCCTCTGTTTCTCGTCCTTCGCGTCCTTTCACACGTCCTATTTTTTCCTCTCCATCCTCTGCTAGTCCCACATCTGTCAGTTCACCTTCGTCCACTCTTCCTTTTGCACCACATCCTCCTTTTTCTCCTCGTCCTGTTTTTGTTCGTCGCTACTCACAGCCTAAGATGTCTGAAATCCGTGAGAAGGGCTTATGTTTCAACTGTAAGAGTCCTGATCATATCGCCCGTGATTGCCGACAGCCTGCCACTGCTACTGCCGTCTATTTCCATGATGCTGACACACCTGATGATAGTCCTGATTCTGCCATATGCCTTCATATTCTTGATGATGACCCACCTGTTGATCAGTTTGCCACACCCACTGAGCCTGTTCCTAATCCCCCTGATCTAGCTGTATGCCATGCTCAGCTTGCTTATGCTATTTGGGCCGGTAAGCCGGGTCCACGCCATATCCGTCTTCGCGTACGTATCACTGGTCGTGAGCTTATTGCCCTTGTTGACACGGGTAGCACTCACTCGTTTCTCAGCAGTCATATTACTACACGCATTCGTGCTATGCCAATCACTACGCCTCATCCCCTGCATGTTGAGGTTGCCAGCGCACACTCTTTTCTTAGCACGCAGGTGTATCAGCAGCTTTCATATCGGATTGGAGACTTCCTTGGTCAGGCAGATTTTCATATTATTCCACTTACACGGTACGATCTTATCCTCGGTGCTGATTGGTTTGCATCCCTTGGTGCGATTACAGTAGACCTCCAGCAGCAGACATTGACATTCTCTCATGATGGTACTCAGCATATATTTTCCGGTATTGATCCTCGGCAGGACTATCAGCTTATTTCCGGGAAGCAGTTCATACGGAGCCTCCCCAAGGCCCACTGTGCGGCTATTCTTTCTGTTCAGCCAGTTCAGCCTATTGCGGATGCACCACCTTTGCCACAGGTATTTTCTGAACTGTTGCGTGAATTTGAGCATGTTTTTAGAGAGCCGACTCAGTTACCACCTTTACGAGATGTCAACCACCATATAGACCTTGTTTCCTCTGCATCACCTCCTTCTCGTCCTCCTTTTCGTATGTCTATTGTTGAGCGCGAGGAAGTCCAGCGTCAGGTGTCTGATTTATTACGTCAAGGCCTTATTGTTCCTAGCCACAGTCCTTTTGGTGCTCTTGTTTTACTTGTTGATAAGAAGGATGGTACTAAACGTCTATGTATAGATTATCGTGCTTTCAATAAACTTACTATCTGTAATCAGTACCCTATCCCTCATATGGATGACCTGTTTGACCAGTTAGGCCAAGCCAAGATCTTTTCTAAACTTGACCTCTGTTCCGGTTATCACCAGATTCGTATACATCCTCCTGATGAGCACAAGACAGCTTTCCGTACCCACTTTGGTCTGTATAAGTTTCGTGTCCTTCCTTTTGGTGTTACCAATGGCCCGCCCACTTTTCAGAATGTCATGAATAACATCTTTCGTCCTCTGCTTGGAAAGTGTGTCATTGTTTATTTTGACGATATCCTCATTTATAGCACCACTCTCTCTCTCTTCATGTTCAGCACGTTCGTTCTGTTTTTGTTTTGTTAGTTACTCATCATCTGTATGCTAAACGTTCTAAATGTTCTTTTGCTGTTGTACAAATCGAGTTTTTGGGCTTCTTTGTTACTAATGGTACTGTTCGTCTCGACCCTAAGGTCCGTTCTATTCTTTCATGGCCTGTGCCTGCTGATGTTCATGATGTTCGTATGTTTCTTGGTCTTGCTATCCATCTTCGTAAACCAGTTGCTCATTTTGCCACTCTTGCATCTCCTTTGCATGCTCTGTTGAAAAAGGAAACTTCATTTGCTTGGACTCCCGCATGTCAGTCAGCTTTTGATACTTTGAAGGTTAAGCTTACCACTGCCCCTGTTTTACGTCTTCCAGATTTTTCCCAGCGTTTTGCTGTTGAGACTGATGCTAGTTCCACAGGATTAGGTGCTTTGTTACGTCAGCGTTAGTGTGTTATTGCATATGAAACCCGTCGTCTTCGTTCGTATGAGCAGCGCTATTCCACTCATGAAAAAGAGTTGCTTGCTATCATTTTTGCTTTAAATAAGTGGCGGCATTATCTGTATCGTGTTCCGTTTGATGTTTTTACTGATCACCAATCACTTCGTTATTTGTATACACAAAAGGATCTTAGTGATCGTCAGTACCGTTGGCTTCAAATTTTACAGTCCTTTCATTTTGATATTCATTATAAGCCTGGTAAAAGTAACGCTGCTGCTGATGCTTTGTCTCGTTTACCTACTCTTACTTACAGTCTTGTTACGTCTCCCCACTCTTGCTATGATGATCTTCCTCAGGTTTATGCCACATGTCCAGACTTTCGTGATGTTATGTCGTCTGCCTCTCATCCTTCCTCTCACCCTCACCAGGTTTATTCCATTGTTAATCATCGTTTGTTTCAATATGGTTCGTTATGTATTCCCAGCACTCTCGACATACGTCCACAGCTCCTCCTTGATGCCCATTCCTCTCCTGTTGGTGGCCATTTTGGTTTTCAGAAGTCCTTGTTCCGTTTGAAAAAACATTTTTATTGGCCTTCCATGAAGCATGAGCTTTCCCACCTTATTCATACTTGTGATTTTTGCCTTCGTAACAAGTATTCCCGTGAAAAACCTGGCGGTCTCCTTCAAAGTTGGCCTATTCCTTCCCGCCAGTGGACTAATATATCTGCCCATTGATGTTTTTTATCATACCCCTATCCTAGCTGATCAGGCTCGATCACTTGCAACTACCATTGCTTCTCGGGATGCTCCGGCTTCTCTTGATGTTCCTTTCTCAGATGGGATATCTTGATGCAGTATTTTTCTCTGGCACTGGTTCTTATCTTATTTTGCCTACATTGGGGGCAATGTTCTTTATAGCCAGGGAGAGTTACGAACTACAAGATACAGGCCTACTGGGCTACTCTGCATATATTCCGCAAGCCTCTTTACATTTACTGTTGGTTATGTATATTTTTGGTTACGCATTTTATATTAGTCATGTACAGGCCCCAGAGACTTTTTATATGCTTATGACCCGCACTAGGTCCTTTTTTATGACATTGACTGGCCTTGTGCCCTTATTATATGGTTATATGTGGAGTGGGGGGACTGTAATATGTATGATGGTGACAATATCAATAATTGATTGAGGAAAGTATCACTGAGTCGTGACCAGTTGGCAGTGACCACATACTGAATCCTGATACTATAGCTTCTCCTCTTGAATTGCATTCTCTAGAGCATTCTCATGAAATTGGATGGATCTACTTGTTACCGGACTGTCTATGACACATGTAAACCCTCAAAAACACATTCAAAAAAAAAAACCCTAAAAAAAAATTCCGTTTCGAACCAGAACCAGTCGTTTCAAACGCGTTTTGAAACGACGTATGAAACGAGCCCTCGAAACATTGTTTAGAGTCTTATAAGAGAGCAAGAAGTTTAGCTCATGAGGGTTTGCATGCCCATTGCCACATGGTAGCAAGTACTCGATAACATGTCAACAATCACACTTCTATGACCAATGCCCATTGCCTAGCCATCCTATAAACCCTAGCCCTTATTTGGCCCCTATCATCTATGTGACCCCATAAATAGGCGTTTTAAAATAGTCGTTTCGAACATGAAAAAAGCGTTTTGAAACGGGCCCGTTTCGACAGGGACCATTTCAAACTCGTTTTTTCGTTCAAAATACATTTCGATGAATCATTGCACCAGATGGAAGAACCAATGCACATGGAAGAGTTAGAGCAAGCTCACAATCAAGATATTCCAAGTTTGACGACTTTTTTTTGGTTAGGAAGGTGGACATCACTCCTCTAGCAACACTATCACGATCGGTTTAGCATGGTTATCAATTTTCTAACACTGCTTTGATAGTTATGGATGGAAATTGTGGCATAAAGATGTATCTATTCTATTTAAAACAACCATCAAAGTTGAATGAAAGCACACAACCTACCATCCACAGTTGAGATGACTATTGAGATGACTATTTACAAGGGTACATAAGGATGGGACGTGAGGGTTGTGGGCATTCCATTAACTATTCAAAGCTATAGAAAAGAGTTAAATTTTGAGATAAAATGTTTGGCTCGATTTCATTGTGTTGCAAATTTTGTGGTACATGAATCAAGATCCAAAAGCCCTGTCTATGTTGCCTAGGATACTCATGTTGTTACAATCTTACTTACTGCAAACCTCCAGGTGCCGATTAACCACAAGAGACCGAACGATTCCCGTTCCACCCCGCCATAGGACCTAATCCGGGTCCACCCACCGTGCCCTGGCCTGTGACCGTATCAAGCTGGATCCGACCTCCATCCCAGACGGCATCCCATACCACCGCCCAGGCTCTCAGCCATCTCCTGCCTCACGCTAGCAATACATCCAGCTTTGCCTTGATCACCTCCAAAATAGGCTAACTTCCCTCTAGGAGGGGTGAGTTGTATGGAGAGGTTAAAAATGGACCCAACTTCATATTCTTTAGCAAGAGCCCCCAACTTATTAGACTTGGGCATCAGTAATAGATTGCCTCACAGTTTAAACAGAAAGGGTTGTGCCTCCTATACCTTTGGTCTCAACTACGCAATTGCGTAAGATACACTGTGAGTACAAGTTTGTCTGCTTTCTGCTTCATATGCCTATAAACCAAACTAGAAAGCGTAGCTGGTGGGCAAAAAGCACAACGAAAGATAAAAAGCATTAACACAAACTAGCTGGCCATAATCTGGACAAAGATCTCAAAAGAGAACTTTATGTCCGCTCTACAGGGTCCACATACAGCTGCAGATAATTTACTTCATCATGCACTAGCATGGACTTCACACTATGACATCCTTACTCTTGCAATCAGAGACATACAAACAAACAGCAGATGCAGTTCCACATGCATCAAATTATGTCAGCATCAGTTTGCATATAACCTTAGTGTAAACTACTGTGTTTATTGTATGCAAGTCTCTGAGGGTGAAGTGCCGTATCATCTAGCGAGAATGTTAGCTCTAAAAGAGAAAAGTACAAAAGCCTTCTAGGGTGAAGTGCCGTATCATCTAGCGAGAATGTTAGCTCTAAAAGAGAAAAGTACAAAAGCCTTCTAGGCAAATTTCCTGCACCCTTTCACGTATACTTACACAGAGAAAGACCTTCATCCAGAAAGAATTATACTGCCAATGACATATATTCTGCTCTACAACTCCAAAAGATAAAAAAAATTACAGTTTACAAGCAGGAAAAGCTGATGGTTGGAGTGACTTTAGCTTACAGTTTTGTGAAAGCAAGGATATCCCTGGTGCATACAGACTCTCATTGTATGCACCAATAATCTGCATAAGAATTTTTCAGCTACCTCATCTCCTAAGGAAATTAGTTTAACCAAGGGTACGTTTTGAAGCTACATGCCAAAAAATGTGCGAATTTATCCATAACTTTCACCAGAAACTAAGAATTAGTGAAATCATGCAGAACAAACTTACCATTGTGCGAAGGTCGTGATTCAGATGTTCTGACTGCATCAGTGACCAAGAAATTACCATCTTTCGTATTCTGGAGCAATCCACTTTCAGGCACATACTTTTTTTGTGCACCTAGTCCCGTTGCCTGAATTCAAAATGCGACAGATGCAACCCTTTCAGTAATAACGCATTTGCTTGTGCACTAGCCGTCATGCTCTTAACTAAGATTCAGAAGCACTCAGATAGTGACATTAGTCATTTGTAAAAACATAGTTCAATGCCAAGCTTCTCAAATATACATAACCTCAATACTTGTCAAGAGCCCACTTAAAAGGAGATTAAAAATCTGGGCACCACCAACTGAAACGTATCATGGTGGAAAATGTTCGTTAGCTAGAGAGGTTGATGTAAAAGGACTAGAATGACAAAGAATAAACTGTAAACGATTATTTCCTCTCAGCCATAGTTTGGCAAGGAAAAAGCTTCTCATGTACATGCCACCTGAAAATCTTCTAATATTTGGAAGCAAAACAATATTCAAGTTTATATGTAGTAGGACTATAATCATATAGGCATGTGCACATTCTACAACTAACACATTCTCTGTCATTGAAGAGATTTCTACCACATAGGTATGTGGGAAAAAAGTTCATTATGTTATAGCTAGACTGGAATATTCTTTTATTGCATTCAAGTAAGAGGGTCACTTCATTATTTTTCACAGGAAGCACGAGAAGAAATTAAAGCTTTTATTCTCTGACTCTGATAATCTCAGGCTTACATGAAAATCAAAATTGACCAAAAATGTCTATTTGAGATAGACGGTTGTGAAATTCCGGACCCCGGTGTAAATAAAAATCCAATCTAGGGTCTAGAACCGATGGTTTATCACTGAACTCCAATATCGTAGAAATCAAGTAACTTGAACTAATGAACGATGAGTTTGCGATTATATGAGGAATGAGCAAAAGCTTAGATTGCATCTATGATCTATCAAACCTGCAGGTATTACTATTAAGTTGCACAAGAAAGTGAACGTCAGCATCACAAACAATCATAGTGTATACAACGATTAACCATTAATCTCCTGCTATTGTTGCAAGGTAACTTCTCGGAGCATGACAAAGACTTCACTTTCTTGTCTGATATTCAACTGTTTGTACTTTGTTCCAAGAGCAACACCAAGACAAAATTATCGTTAACAACTAGATCATCAATTAGATGCGTTCACTGACTGCCATGTTTTGCGTCTTAATGGCACAACGCATGAGGTCCTAAATGCTCTACACTCTTGCTCTGTACTAGCCTCTCAAAACATTTTAACAGAAACATAAAACAGTAAACAAATCAGCCCGAAACGATTGTGAATGTATAGAAAAGGAAGGTAGAACAAACCCGGGTCAAAGCGACAGCTGCACATGCAAGATCAAGTCGTTGCTTCAGAAAATGCTCGTATTCACGCGGGTTACTACTGCAAATAGAAAAAGCTTCATTGGAGAGACCTGCAAACAAAGGATTCAATGCAACGTCCACTTCCTGGTGTACGGAAGCCTTAACTGCACTTCCAGATTGGGATGTATTGTCAGGGTCCGTGTCTATCTCCTGCACAATCGCTAACGAATTCGAACCTTTCGGCTGCCGATCAGTGCTCAAAAATCTTTGTGCAGTTTGCAACTGTGTTGGCTGCTGTGGCAAGCAATCTGCATCGACTTCCGTCCCCTCGTCCACTCTATCCTTCACACTCTGGCCACTGACCGTAGAAGTCAAAGAAGCTGTATACAATTTAAGAAACTCCTGAAACGCCCATTCTGAAGCACTGCGATTCATTCGCTTCTCCGACGCCTCAGAAACCAAATTGGATACCCTCTGTTGCAGCTGATCTTCTGGAATTCCTACAGAGTGTCCATCATTTTCTCCACCGTGAGTATCCAGCTTCCAGAATGTGCCCAGTATGTCATCAACCGAAAAGTTTCGCTCCATCTGTGTCTTCAACGCAGTACCTTCCATAAACCACAACACTAAAACCCTAATTCTTCATCTCTCACAAAACTGAAACCCTATCTGTCCCAACCTACCCTACTCAGCTGAAGAAGCAAAAACCCCATCCGCAAACCGCAAATCATCACTATCCGTCATCTAGGCATTCACCAAGCCCGCCTGGATGCCTGCCATGTCAAGCCGAATCCAGAAACACATCATTACTCATCATTCGAGGTGCGTTTCTGGCTGTTTTGAGTGGCGATTAGGCTATCCGGAACCAAAAGGATGGGCGCGACTTCTCAATCTCCCTCAACTGCAGCTTCCCATCCATCTGCTTGCCATCACCTCGCCTTCGCAGGTATCCGATCATCCAGCCAGCCTCAGCTCCCTTCCGCCATCGTCACTCTCTTCTTCTATCGCCTTCTTTCA
The DNA here is from genome assembly GCA_029204225.1 of Diphasiastrum complanatum. NCBI lineage: Eukaryota > Viridiplantae > Streptophyta > Lycopodiopsida > Lycopodiales > Lycopodiaceae > Diphasiastrum > Diphasiastrum complanatum. The sequence continues at coordinate 4,905,024 of CM055103.1, forward strand.
TCTGTTTCTTCTTCTTCTGCTTAAGACGGGGTTCACCCAAAGGGAGTTATTGGCACGGAGTATTAGGGCCACGACCACTTGGATGTTCGCCACGTGGAATATAATCGTTTTTATGGACGATCAACAATACGCGGCAGGATCTGATCGTCCATGATTTAATCCAACGGTGGTGATTGGGCCGGCTCCCGTATGCTAGAAGGATACGACCCCTTGCTGACGTGGCACTTGCCTTCCCTTTCGGGTCTTTTATCGCCAACTGTCAACGGGGTAGGGCTCTCATCTCCAGGCCACTGAGCGACTCAATGCGCGATCGTTGGATTCTGCAGAGAACGTTGAGATTGTGCCACGTTTCAGGGATCGATCATTAAACAGATCTACATGTAAAGGATGCCGCGTGGCAGGGATCCAACGGACTGGGTTTGATATGAGTCGTGTCATTAGGCGATTGGAAAGGGTCACGTGCGAATTGGAGAAATCGTCACGTGCCCATAAACCCCGTCAAAGTTGAAAGTCAAAAGAATCAAAGCAGACGTCAATTGAAGTTGAAGTGCAACTAAAACATTTCTTGCCCCTCTATTTGAAAGGTGATTTTCAGAGGTCAAATTTTTACAAAATGGACTACAAATTTCTGAAATTTTCCTTTTGAAATCCAACCCAACTTCACTTCAATGCCAAAAGGTTTGTTACATTTTTTTTCCGAGGGAAGGTAACATGAAGCTTGCATTTTCATGTAAAAGCTTCATAAAATATGCCCTTCGTCGACCGTCGACCTAAAAGGACATCATATTCCAAGCTTGCACAAGATGTGAATCATTACACATAATATGATCAAGGAGACAAAAAGAAACACCAAGCAAGGCATCCATCAAATTGCAAGCTTGCACTAGATGTAAAAGGGCTAAAGCTTTGTGCGTCGTCAACTTGAATATATCTAAAGGTTATGTGGACATTCAATGTCATAGAGTAAAACTTGAATGTAACTAAAGGTTATGTGGACATTCAATATCATAGACTAACTCATTGACAAGTAACATTATGACTTGCAAGTTGAAAATTGAGTCTTAAAAATCTCACTTGCCATCTAAAATTTACCTTAATAGTTATATCCAAATCTCAAAGAAGGGTCAAAAGTTTAATCTAACAAGGTGATCTTCAATCACAACATATCTTTATGGCAAGCTTTACTTTGAATTTTGAATCTAAGTCTAATCTAAAAACTTCTATGAGTATCTCACCACAAACCTTTGAGTGGGAGGATTATTAAATTCCTTGCATAGAAAGCATAATTAATGATGTACTTGTGCAAGAGGTTGATCTAATGTGATTTGTGAAATTCCTTGCACAAAAAGCATGATTGAGTATGTGCCTTGTTCTTTTAATGAAGTTAGTCTCAAGAGAGACAAAAAAGAATGAGCCACATCTAAAGATCAAGTTGGCTTAAAAAGTTTGGATTTGTCTATAGTCTTTTAAATAGCACGAGCTCTTTTGATTCTAGTGCTCGTAAAGATGCTATCGTGAGCAATTTTCAGCTGAAATAACTCTCAACAGCAACGATAAAGAAGAAAAAGAAGTAAAGCATTATAAAAAAATGGTAAAAAAACAAGCAAAAAGTTTTCTCTTAAGAAGAAGAGGGCCATTCGTCATTGTGCAAAATCTATTTTAATTTTTAATACAATGACAAGCTTGACTACTCGCCAATCCTACAAACTTTTGAATCTAGCAAAACCCTTCAGCAAAAAACATGAGTCAACACCACTAAACCTAGCACCTCTGTAAATGTGAAGTAAAAGACAACAAACTTGCTTCTAACAAGGAATATTTTGTAGAGAAGAGTAATATGCAAAAGAAATCATTGCCACTTCACCTTCAAAGAAGAGAAATGATGCAAGAAATATTTCTACTTTTGAGTATTGACATTGTTGTCTTTTTGCGACAGTGTCGCCTGTGGCTGTTTTATTTCATTTCTACAGAGCTACAATTTTGGTTCATTTATGCAGACAGAATATTTACGACCACCGCTGATCAACAATCGATGACAAGGAACCGGATGGATGCCGACGAATCACCAGCCAACTGGCAATCGCAATTGACGACCTAATTTCTTAGTATAAACAGTTGTTCATATTCATACAATTTCACTATTAAATTATGAGAAGAAGTTTTTGAATAGTTAGCTCTCTCTCTCTCTCTCTCTCTCTCTCTCTCTCTCTCTCAAGCCTGCGAGCTTGAACACTCCTAACCATTGTAGCTCACTTCTTAGAGTTATTTTAGAGATTGTTATTGTGCCACTGCTTATCAGCATTGCGCATTAATTCAGACTTTCATTTACACGGCTTCAATCTGCAACTTTTTGTACTCATTTACGACCTCTTCGTTGAGAACTTTGCTTTTGACAAAATGATACTTCAGTTCAATGTGCTTACTCCTAGAATGAAGTCTAATTTGAATTGATCATGTTGGAACCGCAATCTTATAGTACCTTCTCCTTCAATAGTGTGAGTACTATTGTCACCAAGATGAACAAATTTCTTTGTGTGGTAAGGCGTGTAGGAGTTGAAGATCTCACGTTGATTGGTCATATGTTGAGTTGCTCCAGAATCCATAAACCATGAATCATCCAAAAATGCGCTTTGATCTTTGACCATGAATGCACCTTCGTCCACTTCGACCTGGGGAGATAATGAAACTGTGTTTGCTTGCTGATCAAGTTGTCTGGCTGTGTTCTTCGATTGGAGAATTCGGCAATCCTTGATCTCATGGTTATTGCGCTTGCAATACATGCAAAACATCTTCTTCTTCGATTGTGGACCTGATGATTGTGCTTGACTTTGAGTCTGTTTCCGATTCGTTGCAGTCTTCTGGGAGCTTTTTTACTTTTGTTGCTTAGAGCCTTTGTTGACATATAGAGCCTGAGAGGATGAAGTAGACGGAGTGCCTTGACTTCTCCTATTATCTTCTTGTAGCAACATAGTGATAACTCTAGTAAGAGTTAGATTAGTGTGTGTCGATATGATCATCACCCAGTTCTCATATGTAGAGGACAAGCTTGAAAGCAATGTCATAATTGCGTCTTGATCGTCTATGACTGATCCGACAGTGGCCATCTGTTGCAAGAGATTCTTAAACTGGTTAATGTGTCTCTGAAGAGAATCACCAGTAGACATTTTGAATGTGAAGAATTTTATTCGTAGATGTAACTTAGTATTTGCGTCCCTCACATTATATAGTGAGTTCAAGATGTCCCAAACATCTCTTGATGTTTTAGCTTCAACTATGTGTCTAATCTGTGTATCTGATATACTGAGGATGATAAGCGTGAAAGCTTTACCGTCCTTTGATTTCCACTTTGAGTCGTCGTCTTCAGGTTTTACTTCTGTACCTATAACAACATCCCATAATTCACTACTGATTAACAAGGTCTTCATCTTAAATTTCCACAAATGATAATTGGATCCATTCAGCTGTCTACGATAAGACCAACTTTACTTTGAGAATCCATCTGGAACTTAGTCTGTCGATTGTATCGATAATGCTAAGATGTAGTAATGCCAACAATAGAAAATCAATTTTTTGATACTGAAAGGTTGAAAAGAACTGAAGAGTATGATTATCAGTTTGTTATCGCAAAAGATATCAAGTATTAGAGATTTCGGTCTGATACCATATAGGTATTAGACATTGCTCTGATACCATGTCGGAAAGTGGTGTGCAGAATATAGGTCTAGTTCGAAAAGAAACGAACTTAAGAAGAAACGAATGAAAATAATTCGAGTGTCTAGAAAGAAAACCTTTTCGTGCATGGCGGAATAAACTATCTTCCTCTTTCACAATGCATACGCCTATCAATTTCAAACAAAACAATAGTGATAGAAATCACGTTTGATCTTATAGTAACTAACTTTGGAATCATCAGTACTACAATGATTACGTAGCCAAACAATAAAGTATTGAATTATCAGACAAATAATTTGTCGCAAAAAACTCCAGAAAATGCATACATTCTGAGATGAAACTAAATGCAATAAAGGATAGTATTAATTCAGTATGAAAAATGTAACAAAAGTAAATGACTACAATAACTTGCGGCAAAGCTGCGTACTCTATGCCATCTTTGACCGGCTAAAATAAAAGTCTGAATTAATGTGCAATGCTGATAAGCAGTGGCGCAATAGTAATCTATAAAAAAAACTCTAAGAAGTGAGCTAGAATGCTCAAGTGTTCAAGCTCGCAGGCTTGAGAGAGAGAGAGAGAGAGAGAGAGAGAGAGAGAGAGAGAGAGAGAGAGAGAGAGAGAGAGAGAGAGAGAGAGAGAGAGAGAGAGAGAGAGAGAGAGAGCTAATTATTCAAAAAGTTCTGATTTTTGATAATTTGATAATGAAATTGTGTGAATTTGAAAAGCTATTTATACTAAGAAATTAGGTCGTCAATTGTGATCGCCAGTTGGCTGGTGATCCGCTGGCATCCATCCGGTTCCTTGTCATTGATTGCTGATAAGCAATGAAATTGGCCATAAACATTTTGTTTGCATAAATGAACCAAAACTGTAGCTCTGCATAAATGAACTAAAACAACCACAAGCGACATTGTCGCAAAAAGGCGACACGGTCAGGATTTTGCAAAAAAAGCAAAAAACTCGAAGGTGCCCTTAAATCTCATTTAGGGTTGCCCCACACTTTGCCGGAGTCATTTCCTTAACATTTGAGGCTCTTTGGAAAAATCAAAAAATGCGACACTGTGATTTTACACGAGATTCATGACAGACGAAAAATGGGAAAAAGGCGACACTGCATTTTTCAACGAGATTCCTGACAGGCGAAAAAGACGACATTGTTGTCAACTCCGTGTACTTCTGCAGACTGTGTAAAACAACTTGTAATTTTGCAGACTGTATAAAACACGAGAAAATATACAGTACTAGATAAACAATGGATGAAGATTAAAACCGATTAGTCGATTAGTAAGAAGGAGTATAATCCAACAAATCATCACTATATACTGCCATTGCATATCTCTAGTTATGAGCCCATTGTTATTGAACTCTATAGAAAACTCACTCAAAACATAGTACATTTAGAGAAAATTGTAAGTGCAATTGAGATTCCAATCTTTGACAAAAGATACACATGACAATAGATGTGAGAATAAGGCTCTTGAAATGAACACAAGCAATCTTGTCATAAATAGTTTTTAAGATGTCATCCAACTGGTCAACCCTAGGAATGTATAAGAACAAAGGCAGCAACGATCTATTGAATGTGCAATAGTTGAAGGTTTAGGTAAAATAGTTAAAAAACCTTCAAAGACATACTCCTATCCACCAATCTTTCAGACAATACAAGTGAAGCAAACTTACACTTTTTGTGAATGAATAATATGGAGCCAGACTACCAAAGTCTCGATGCACACCTAGTTGGAAGCTTTAGCTCGAGCTAAGGTCCATGACATAGCGTAGCTTGATAACATTATACAGTTAATTTTTGTTTTTACAATAGATACTCATTTGCTATTTCTCTGCTTCCTTTTGTTTCCTTTGTTATGAGCTTACTTTTGTGGAATTTCATAGGTTTAACTCCCCTATCCAATGCTCCATCCTTCATCCCTCGCCCCCTCGAATCTAGTCATTTGTCTACAAGAATCCAAGGTTAGTGGTTTTCTTCTTCATGTTCTTGTTCAGTCGTTTTCTAGAAACTTCAACTACTCTTCTACTCTATTGAATGGCACCTATGGTGGATTGGTTACTCTTGTCTCTAAGGAATAGAATTTGAAATCTCAATTCTCTAACTTGGGTGGGTGCACCAACATTTGCACTACAAAAAGAAACTTCAAAATTGAAATTTTGAAGTGCTTCTCTCTCACCAAGAAATACAAAGGAAAATTTCCAGAATTCTAGCAAATCTAACCCAGCTTCACTAATTTGATCATAACTCTCAAATATTAATCTAGATCACACAAACTCAGTACCTCTGAAAAGCTAAGAACAAGATTTATCTAACTATAGAATCAGATCAATAATTGAAGGTGATTTGATAGGTCAATTTACAATAGAACAGGTCTGAAAATTTTGAAGAAAGAAAACTAGTAAAACTAGAGCTAGAAATCAAGATTCGTCATAACTTTTTGAATACTAATCCAAATGACCTGCCATATAGATCAAATTAAAGCTAAGACAATGCCCTAAAAGCATATGTAAAGAAACTAGGATGAAAATCTGAAAAATTCAAACAAAGTGACAACAAATTTGTAATCACCTATTTTGATAACTTTTGGTAAAATTGCAATAACTTTTGCATCCCTTACACAAATTGCTTGCAAATTGGTGCAAATGAAGCTAAAACAAAAGGCTAAAATATGAGAATATAGTATTGACTCCAAAGCTTCCAGAAGTAAAATACCTCTTAGGCTCTCTCTCTCTCTCTCTCTCTCTCTATATATATATATATATATATATATATATATATATATATATATATATATATATATAGAGAGAGAGAGAGAGAGAGAGAGAGAGAGAGAGAGAGAGAGAGAGAGAGAGAGAGAGAGAGAGAGAGAGAGAGAGAGAGAGAGAGAGAGAGAGAGATAGTGGTTTGGCCTAGCTTATCCAAAACTTGACCTAAACTAGTTATATTGGCCAAAATTGCCAAGTAAAGCAAAAAATGAGCTTCTACATGACTAAGTGAACTTGGACCCAACTTAAAGATAACCATGTACATTGGTTTTACATGTGTGAAATAACCTTGTGCATTTTATTTGCTAATTTGGCCTCATTTAGACTCAAATTGCCAAACTAACTGGAAAGCTAGAAACTAGTTGATAATTTTCACACTCCCTCTTCAACTAGTTTTAACATAGATTTAGGACATAATCCAAGATGTGATCTATGTTTTATGAACAACTCTTTTGCAATGATTTGGTGGAGATATTAGCCACATATTTCTTTGAAGAAACACGTTGAAGCTCCACCTCCACACTTGATCCCCCACAAAATGATGTGCAACCTCAATGTGCTGCTCGCATGAAAAACCAGATTATTAGCCAAAGTTTGAGATGAAAGGTTGTAACAATATATGATTGGAGTCTTATTAGAATCGAACAAGCGAAGATTCAATAGCATCATTTTGATCCATAACATTTCCTTGGTGCATGTACCCAGTGCTTTGTACTCAGCCTCGGTGGAAGATAGTGAGATAATTGTTTGTTTCTTGGTCAGGTGTAGATCCACCATGCTTGATGCCAAAATTTCTAGATCCCGAGATGTAACTCAATATTCTTTTTCTTATCTTCTGATGAGACTCACTAGGATCATGCATGACTTGACTTAATCTACCAGCACAATAGATTAAGTCAATTCATGTAAACTTCCTCATCCAAATCTCCATTCAAGAAAACGTTAGAAACATCCGTTTGCCATAGATTTCAACTAAAAAGTGTAGCAAGTGAAATGATGATTTACCATTTTTTTCATGGCTGTGCCATGGTCAGTACCATACTCTTGAGCATATCCTTTTGCCACCAACCTTGCCTTGTACTTGTTGATAGATCCATCTTGGTTTATAGATCCATTTGCATCAAATTGCCTTCATCTTGTGGAAGCTTCACCCACCTCCAAGTGTTGTCTTCATAAGAGCCTGATACTCATGATCCATTGCTTGGATCCACTGCTTTTGCCTTGCTTACAATACACAAGTTGGTTCACGAAAGAAGTTAGGAAAGCAAAATAAATATCTAATACAATTTTCGTCTCATCGTATGTGAGTCTTGATGGCTTTTGTCTTTGTCTTGATGTCCTCCTTGGATTTTGATGTTGGAGTTTTATCTCACTCCTACTCATCTAAATTCTATCTTCTGAGTACTCATGTGCAATGTAAATACTCACTCTCTACAACATTCTACAAAAATGAACTATTATTTGAAATAGTCTACAGTTTTACATGCACATTTGAACAATTTACATAAATACACAGATATTCAAAGCAGAACAACGAATTGACTCTGACATTCTAGTTCGAAATCAAGTTATCAAACAAGCCAGCGATATCAAATCAACACGATTGGCACTATCGGAACTATCGGCAGTTGACACTATCGACTATCCACTATTGGCACTATAGAAATATCGACACTATCAAACTATCGAATGTCGAATAGTACCACTCAAAATGGAGCTCTTCCTTTATCGAATCCAAAAAAGACTGTCACTGTTCGAACATGCAACTAGATACAATATCTGCTCATTGTCATGTCTATAGACTGTATAGTTTACACTAAATAGTTTAGCATTATCCTATGAACACTACATCATGCCTATAACACATGTTCGCAAGCCTCACGTTAGACACGATCACTATAACTTTATATATATATATATATATATATATATATATATATATATATATATATATACATCACATTTGAAGAAACAAAACGTTTCTATTACCAAAACTTTGCTAGCTTTCAGCCCTCTGCCTGACGAAGATGTTCGCAAACACGAAAGTCAAGAGACACGAAGCACGAAAGTTTCACGAACGCCTAACGAGAAGACGCGAAGCACGAAAGTTTTGCGAACACTTGACGAGAGACACGAACACGAAAGATTCGTGAATGAGAATCTTTTGCGGTCCAACACGAGAAAGTCAAACGATGAAAACGAAACCAACGACGCGACACGAAAAACATCGCGAAACCCTTTCTGCGCTCACGGTCCAAAGAGTACCAGCAAAGATCATGCAAGTACCTAGGAGTACAGATATCTGATCTGATGGCATGACATCAGCAGACACACTCTAGGTCGTGGCTAATCTGTCACTCCTGTAATTCTTTGATTAGTTGTAGATTTAATTACTCTAATCTAAAAGGTTACAAAGACCGACTATATACTTACTGGATGACACTTGATAGATAGATATACGAACATATAGATAGATGTATGAAGTAGTCTGATGCTAGTAAGCAATCAAGACGAAAACCAGACAACAAGTCCGCCTGCGTGCGAGATGCGTTCTGTGAGCAGGATCCATAGTGATCCACAGGTCCGCTAGTAAGCGAGACATCCACTCGTGAGAGAACCGCATTTCTCTCACGCCAACGCACTGTGTGGATTTGCATGCAGTGCTTGAAGAATCAAAGAAAATCAATAGATGATCTTGTAGCCATGGTCAATTTATGATGTATGATCTTGAATGCAAATGTGTCTGCTGTTATTCGTGTGTCTGATTCTCTCATTCATTTCTTCATTTCAATTTCGCACATTGGTTGAATTTGCTGAATGGATTGCATTAATTTACAAAACGTAAATCAGCAGTGCATGACTACATTTTGAAGGACTGTAGGAGTGATTCAGTTGGCAGTGTCCAGTGACCACATCCAAACTCCATCTGAATTGCATTGAGTCGTGGTTGCTTCGCTTTCGCGACTGCGAAACTTCTCCATCAATATTAGAATAAGAAGATGTTGTGAGAATTAGAGTTCAAGTAAGAACTCAATTGTATCATGTTATTTGACGCCTTAGAACTAGATATCACAAGAGAGTGAGAGTAATTCAAGAAGATAAAGAGATTGTTTCATCTATAATAAGCATGTAGGATCACAATGCTTAGTGCATAACCATTGTGAGCCATTATCGATAACATGATTCACCTTTTCATGATCTGAATATTGTTGTATTACAATAGTTCAATTACAGATTCTCTATTTTCTTTTAGCATTGTCGAATGCTCTCTTATTCTTCTCTATATTTGTGTATGATATTATCACTCCACTGTTGGATTTATCTCCTCTACTCTCCTAAATTCCATGTTAATCTAGTTCCATTCATAACGTTGCAAATTTACATGCATTGTCGCACAACTCTACTCCCGAGTCTGGTTTTGCCTGACACATATACGCTAATTCATATGCGCTACGCCCTTATTCAATGAACCCAAAGAGGCTCCCTCCTAGTCAAAAGGGGTGCTGGTAATAAAAGAAAACATGCCTCACCATACGTTGTAAGGAGGCCTATGGAATCTAGAATATCTTTCACAGAATCTCTTCCTTGCCTTACAAAAAAAGTAATTCGCTCGATCTCTGCCCTAATTTTCGTCTACCCTAATCTCAACCGTCGATCAGCCCTTAGCCTAACCCTAACCTATTCTCCCGTCCTTCCTTTCTGTTCTTCCATTTCTCTTTCTTGCGATCCGCTCTCTGCTTTCACTTCGCTTTTGTGTGATCTCTCAGAAGGATTGAATTGCCATGCCGGAGTGGAGGATTTCAGTGTCAGCAATTAGATGAGCTTTTGAAGGCATGATCTCGTGTTGTCCTTTCGGTTTTTGTTTTTGGGCTTGCTTAAATTTTTCCTGTGGCAAATTTTGTTCTTTGCATTTTTTTGCTTCACCTTTTGTTTGCATTTTCATTTTGTTGAAAATGCCCAGTGTTGATCCTACGCCTTTGCGAAGCTTTACGTTTTTGAATTTATGTTTTTCTCAAATAGCTCTGAGATGTCTTGTGCCAGATATTTGTTTACTAGTTCTGTTTTGTGCAATTTAAACTGAATTCACCTTCGTCGTCCTTTAGCTTTAGCTTTTCTAAGTGTGAAGGATTTTTATCGGCAGTTTCACTTTAATTTGCAGGAAGTGGCTTGTCTGTTGTGATCACGATTACCTGAGATAGTGATGATACAATAGCTGGAGACACTGGTGACGGAAATTTTGATGTTGTAGAAATCTGTGTAATTGTCGGTTTCTCCGTGGACGTAGAGCTCCTGTGAGCTATTAGGTGCAATTTCCTAGCTGAACACTTTCTTCACCTTGTCCTAGTTATGGATTGCTATGAAAGAGCTCTTGGAAAGCTTCTCGTCGTTAATTTTAGACAAAAAACTTGTCAAAATTGTCAGCACTCTTTTGTAGAAATTTAGAGGCAGACTCTGATCACCAGATAAATACGGTAAATAGCTTGTTTCTTGGCTGCTAATGGGGTGTGCTCTGAGGTGAGATTAGCTTTCGAATTCGAGCACTTATACCATCATGGGGGCACACAAGCAAGGGTGGACTCCAGACGAGGAGGCAGCGTTGCGAGCAGGAGTAGAAAAGTATGGACTTGGAAAGTGGCGTGCCATTCAGAGGGATCCAAAATTTGGTCCTTGGTTGACATCCAGGTCTAATGTAGACCTGAAGGTACTGTTAATTTCTTTGGTTTTCAATGTGAGAAAGCATAGTTTGATATGATGACGTGCAAATGGATAACTCAAGGATATGTGCTATATAATTGGGGATAGTGAATGAAAAGATTTGAATTCAAACCTCCTCATTCAAAGCCAGCTGAGCTGTAAATATGCCATCGAGGTGTGGCAGTGCATTGCCTGCTGTTCTGTTAAGACCTCTGAATGAGAAGCAATTATGGAGACATCATCTGTTCTCAGGATGAGAGAAATGGAGTCAGTGAAAGTAATGCACACAGTGAAATAAGAACAGCTCTAAATCATCAGGCTATATGTAAGTATTTTGATAGTTAAAGCATATCTAACCTTCCATCTACTTTACCTTGCATTTGGCAGGACAAATGGAGAAATATTAATGGAGGCCCAAATGTGCATGGACATATCAGAAAAAGGAAATTTTTGACACTGGTGGAACAGGTAGTGCCAGTAAAATCTCTTGCCCTGATTCCTGCAGTACCAGCGGCAGATACAACCTTTCCAATTTCTGGTATTCAACCTGTATCTGGAAAGAGGAGAGAGCGGCGACCCCTGGCTCTAAGGTACTGCCTTGTCTTCCTTGGTATTTGTATTCACTCGAAAGTTTGCAATCTTCTTGTTTCGTTAGTTTCACTTCTTTTAAGAATTTTGTGTGTAGAGAGAGAGAGTGTGTGTGTGTGTGAGAGAGAGAGAGAGAGAGAGAGAGAGAGAGAGAGAGAGAGAGTGAGTGAGTGAGTGTGAGTGTGAGTGTGAGAGTGAGAGTGAGAGTGAGAGTGAGAGTGAGAGTGAGAGTGAGAGTGAGTGAGTGAGTGAGTTAGTTATTAATATCTTTTCCATGCCATAAGGCATACAAGATGAAGGACCTACATCCAAGCAGAGACATACTTTTGTTTGGTCTCAACAAAATGAATATTACCATCTCTACAGATCATGCATCTACTTGTAGCTTTTATTTCATGAAGGGCTTTTTTGCTTCCCACAACTTGTACAAAAGTAAGATTCTAATCCAAAACTAAAAGATCTTAGTATCTTTTAGTTTAGATCAGTGCCGTAGCACACCTCGTCTAGACTTGATCAAAGTGCGGCGTAAGACAAGATTAGTAGTGTCTTTCTTGGTATGCCAAGCTGTGTCCAAACCTTTGTTGTGGTGTTGGAATATTCGTCCAAATTTTTTTTGGCTTCTCCAAGAGCCTCCTGAGAATCAAAGATGCCCCTTACATGAACTTTTTGGTTTAGCTTTCAAGTTGCTGGATTGGTTTGTGTTGATGTTCTTTCCTTGGTCCTTGTAACTTCTTTCTTGACATCTTCAATGAAAGATTCGAGTCGTTGAATATGTGAAAGTAGCTGAAAGTAGCTGCAAGATCGTCGTTTGTTGAGCATCAATCATCACCTTATGATGTTCCAATATCTTGTATTTTTTGTCCGTTTTCACACAGTAGAGAGATCAAATAGGTCAAATGAGAGCTCTTTGTTGGAGTGGGTGGAGGTAGGCATAGGAATAGGGTTTTGCGAAAGGGGTGGAAAAAGTTGTGATGAAGCATGTAACACTGCTGCAGTAGGAGCTGACATTGCGGCAAGCAATGCTGTAGCAGCGGTAGGAGGAAATGCTACAGCTACAACAACAATAGCAGGGAACATTGCTGCAGCAGACAACTTTGCAGCAGGTGGCACTGCAACAACAACATGCAGTGTAGTTGTGGTAGCCAGCCCTTTGTGTGGGGCTATAACATAGGGAGCTGCAGAGCGCAATGTAAAGCTACGTCATAGAAGGCGCAATGCACTTGGAAGGTGCAATGGAGAGCTAAATCATGGAAGGCGCAATATGTGAGAGAGAGAGAGAGAGAGAGAGAGAGAGAGAAAGAAAGCTTTATTAACGTCTTTTGGGCACCCGTGGGTGCATAAGACCAAAATGAAAATATGTACAAGCAATAACGGGAGCATCATCCATGGGAAGACATGGCCGTAAAATGCAATAAACTAGCTACGAATGAAAGTAGAACAAAGCAGAAGTGAAATAAGCCCACAACCCGAGCCAGGTATAACAGAAGAACTACAGAAAAAGTACCAATTCCCACAACCTGGGCTGGTGGAGAATAAGAACATCAGCTAGGACACGTAAAGAAGTAACCGCAACAACTATGTATCTATCCGGGTGAGATGCATGAATCTCCTGAATCTGCTGAAGAAAAAGAATAAGGCGGAAAAAGCCCTCAAGGATGATCGGAGGAGTAACAAATTCAGCACATAGGATATTATGAGGGGTGGCAGTCTTGGCACGTATCATGCAAGGTTACACCCCAATTCGAATCGGCCGATTCGAATTGATGATCAGAGGAAAAAGCCCTCAAGGATGATCGGAGGAGTAGCAAACTCAGCACATGATATTATAAGGGGTGGTAGTCTTGGCACGTATCATGCAAGGTTACACCCCAATTCGAATTGGCCGATTCGAACCGATTCTTTCCGGTTCGAACCGGCAGGCCAGGTTCGAATCGGAACATGGTTCGAACCGAAATATATATATATTTTTTTCAAAACGTTTTTTTTGACTTTTTGGGTTTTCTTTTTTATTTTTTATTTTTTGAAATCCGGTTCGAACCGAATTTCGGTTCGAACCAGGTCCGAATGGTTCGAACGGTTTGAACCGCAGTTCGATGCAACCTTGGTATCATGCAACCCAACATAGTGGCCTGAATGCGGGCGCAGTCCCGGAGAGAAAGTCATGGCAATCAGATCTCGGAGGCATACATCACTGCTGGACCACCCGTGTGTGAAACAACTGGCATCTAGTAGCGAAATAAAAAATATGATTCATTGTACAACCACGCTCGAACTGGACCAATGCTGAAAGACCGGAGAAAATGTGCGCAAATGCAGCCTGGCGGAAACCAAGAAAGGGCGCAGTAAATAGGAGTCCCAAGTAAGTATAAGAGGCAACAATGTCAACGTCCTGGCTGTCATAGAAGAATTGATAATTGTGAAGGCTGTGTCGATTGGTGTTGAAAATCATGATCTTCGTCTTCTTTAAGTTAAGAGAGAGACCCCAAGTAGCACAAAACCGATGTAAGACCTATAAGAAGTAAATTTTTCTTCGGTAACACTAGATTTCAATGAAATGACATTGAGAATTAGTTTTGGATATGTTTATTGAAGTAGGATGGCCCATATGAACTTATTTGTTTTGAAGATATATCAATCGTACTTCATGAATACAATCTAAACAGATATTCTGGACCTTGGTCCCTAGATCCTATGATTGTTTATTGAGATCCATGACTATGATCTTTAAACATATATTTGGGACCTGTCTTATAAACCATAGTTGCACTCTGATTCCGAAACGCGGTCCAAAATCGCGTTTCAGATTTTTTGTAGAAACGCTCAGAATCATGTTTTTTTGATTTTTTTTTGGGCAATATGGGTATCACATGAAAGCTCTAATTATTATTATTGTGTAGTTTGCCGAATGTTTCGGGTACAGGATGGTCCAGTTCAGGTGCATCAATCCATGTTGGGTTCTGTCAAGGATAAAAATTCAACACTAACCTCTAGCCTGTACGTTACGATCACATGTGGTCCCAATGGGACAAAGACAGAACTGTAGAGCAATTGTACCTCGCTTTTTGCTTCGGGGGGCGCTGCCCTCTCCTAAACCCCCCCCGACGATAGTAGCAGGGGGGGCGCTACCCCCCCCCTGCACCCCCCCCGTGGATAAAAATGGGGTCCACATGCGCGCCGATAAGGGCCCAATATTTATGTCCCCAACTGTATGCACATTGCACTCACATCTCTAGTGAAATGATTGCAAAAGTGATCATCATCCATGGAGTTGATAGTTTGGGCTGTACCATTAACAATTACTGAGAACCAGAGCAGATAACAACCAAATAGCTACTGACTTTTATCTGTTTGTGCCCTATCTACTGCACTTCTGGGAGGCAAAACGCTGGTTTGACCATTGCATTTCAGCCATAAGCTATTTTTTCAAAAAATTTTATTTAAATTTTTTTGCACGTTTCATGGTTCAAAATTGCTTACATTACCATAGGTTAACTTTGACCCAAAAGGTCGAGAGTTGTGTAACCATGGTCATATCATTTATTATATTAGGCCTACTAAACTTAGAATCAGCTAAGTTAGTATGAAATTAACTTGGTAGGGACTCATGGGTCCACTAGGCCTAATTGTGACATTAAGTACCCCAACTTGACATATTGGAGGTACCTTATTCTTTCTATGTAACTTATAGAAAGTTGGATAGTCAATAGTCAAGTAGTTGGACAGCCAATAGTCAAGTAGTTGGAAGGCCAATAGTCATGAAGTTAGATAGTCATCTTGGACTATATATATGTGTGCATCCCATTTGTATGTGACACTTTTGTAAGCAATACTGACTATTTTCCTTGGCTGTCCACGAGTTTCTACAAGAGGGTTTCTAGCCATCTCTTTCTTTCTTTTGAGAATGCTTTGTGTGATTGAATAGTTAAGATCCTGGATCCTTAGGCTTCTATTTCCTACATGGTATCAGAGCCTTTAGGTGATCATATTGCTTGCAGGAGGGCGCCAATAGGAAGCTATCTTCTCCCCCTTTTGGTTGCAGAAAATCATCAAGCTGTTGATTTTTGCAGGAGAAGAATCTGTTCATCTTCTTGTAGCTTTTTTTGTAGGAAATTGCAGGGCACCTTCACCTATTTGAGAGCTAGCAGTAGGGCGCCCATACTCAAACCAATTGCATGTGATCTTGACTCAATTACATGCTGAAAATTTCAGATTTACCTCTTAAATGAAGATACATGTGTTTTGGACACATTTCTTGCTGAAATTTCCCCGTTTGTGAGCTTGGAGTAGGGCGCTACCATCAGCTCTATATGCACATAGTGTGCACTCTTTTTAGCCACAAATTTCTGGTTTTGGTTTTGGCTTCATTCAAAGTCTACTTATGTGTAAGCATTTTGTTTTTTGTGCAGAAATCAGCCACCTATTTCATTACTTGTTGAGCAAATTGCATGTGGAGTATTGCAATCTATTGTGCTCATAATTTCAGCTTTGAGGTTGCTGCCCTTTGAGTAGATTTTGTCTTGAAAAGTCTATTTCCTATCTACTGATTTTTTTGTTATGGCTAAAGAATCGGAGTCTATTGGTTCTTTATTGAATGAAGATAGGCTGGATGGCACAAACTATTCCTTGTGGTGCTACATGATAAAGAACCTTCTAATTGCTAAAGGTTTGTGGGAAGTAGTTAATGGTGACGAAGAGAGGCCGCTTACCTTGGCACCTATTACACCATCTAGAGCAACTACTTCATCATCCACGGAAGTGTCTTCAGTTGAGCAAAAGAAGTGGGATCGACGAGATGCACAAGCACATTTCGTCATTGCATTATCAGTGAAGAGATCTATCCTTCCACATATTAGATCATGCAAGACTTCCAAAAGTGCTTGGGAGACTCTTACAAAGATGTTTCAAGTAAAGAATGCAGGAAAAGTGGTATATCTTCGAAATCAACTTTCTATCTTGAAGATGCAAGAAGGTGATTTGCTTACAAACCACTTGACGAAGATCAAGGATCTTCGAGAGGAGCTTCTTAGTATTGATGAGGTGATTGAGAACTCACAATTTGTATCTATTACTCTCAACTCTCTTCCTAATTCTTACCTTCCATTTGTGTCATCATTGAGCATTTCTCTTAGGGGACAACAAATCTCCTTCGACGAACTTGTTAGCTTACTTCTTCAAGAAGAGCAAACAAGGATCAACTTTGGTGAACAAGAAGATCAAGCTTTCTTTGCAAAAGGCAAAGGCAAAGGCAAGTGGAAAGGGAAGCCTTCTTTCAAAACTTCCAAAGATGATCAAAAATCTAAGGAAGCTCAAGATCAGGGCTCCTAGAAAAAGGGTAAGTGCCACTATTGCAAGAAGTTTGGGCATCACATCAAAGACTGTAGGAAGAGGCTTGCAAAGGAAAAAGAGAAAGGTAACGATACAAGTACCGCAATCATTACTTTGGAACAACAATTTGGAAAGGAGGATAATCTTTTTAATAATGATTATGCTTTTGTCACTAATAATCTCATCTCTCCTAAAGACAAGATTTCTGCCACTTCAAATCTTGCTGGTTTTTCAGCAGAAAACAACTCATCTTCAGCTTTACAAGTTGCTGTTTTTTCATCTATTGATTGGGTGATTGATAGCGGTGCCACACGGCATATGACTTATCACAAAGAGGTCTTCACAAAGCTTGTGAAAGTGCATGATGGAAGCAAAGTTCAAGGTGTTGATAACACCTCTTATCCTATCAAAGGTATTGGAGTGATCCCCATTATCTTACCCAATGGTGAGGAGAAGTACATTCGTAATGTACTTTATGTTCCAAAAATAGAAAAGAATCTTATTTCGGTCTCTACAATTATGAACCAAGGATTGGTTGTGGAATTCAAAGAAGACAAATGTCTTATCGACCTCTTATGATCATTGCTTCGGGAACATTACGTGGTGCATTGTTCCTTATGGATACGTATGAGCGAAGAGCTTCGTCATCTTTTTGTCTTGTTGCATCAACTTCACATTCTTTGGAGTTGGCTGAATTATGGCATGCTAGGTTTGGACATCTCAACTTTGCTAGCTTGAAGATGTTGAAGAGATTCAATATGGTTGAAGACATTCCTAATATTGAGCATCCCGAAGGACATGTATGCGAAGGATGCATACTTGGAAAATTTCAAAGGCAAGCTTGTCCAATTGATGGAGCTATTAGAGTTGATGGCAAATTTGATTTGGTTCATAGTGATGTATGTGGTCCAATGAGGACCGAATCCATTGGAAGGTGTAAGTACTTTGTTACTTTTATTGATGACCTTTCAAGATTTACATGGATTTATCCTATGAAGGCAAACTCTGAACTTTTTCAACGCTTTAAGAATTTTCTAGCAATGATAGAAAACCAGTTTGGGCACTCTTTGAAGATCTTACGTACCGACCGAGGAGGGGAATATATAAAGAATATGTTCGGTACTTATCTTCAAAGCAAATGTATCCATCATCAAATGACAACCCCTTACACACCTCAACAAAATGGTGTTGCCGAAAGAAAGAATCGCACTATTATGGAGATGGCTTGATGCATGCGCAAGGAAAGGGCCTACCTCACAAGTTTTGGGTTGAAGCGTTATAACGGCGGCTTACATTAGTAATCGGTGTCCTACTAAAGCCTTGAAGGTATTAACTCCTTATGAAGTTTGGTATGGTAAGAAGCCTATTGTTTCTCACTTACGCATCTTTGGTTGCACGACTTATGCTTTCATTCCCGATAAGCTAAGAACCAAGCTTGATGATAAAGGAGTTAAATGCATATTTGTTGGCTATAGTAGCGAAAGCAAGGGCTATAGGTTGTTTAATATGGATACGAATAAAATCAGTGATTCGTGATGTTCATTTTGATGAAAAGACCTCCTATGATGTTGCGCCCACTCATGTCATAAAAGGGGACTTCTCCCATGATGCACATGTTGAAATATTTTCAGATTTGGTTTTGCCATCTAATCATGAAGAGAAGGGACTGCCATCTACTTCTAGTGGACAGCCCACTACTCCAATTTTGCAGCCCATAGTTCATCAAGAAGAACCAAAAACAGCCCAAAAAAATCCTAAAAAAATGCCAATTTTTTTTTTTCAGAAAAAGCAGATTTGTAGGGAATTTAGAGTATTTACTTCAAATTATTTAATGGCGTATAGTCTCTCTCTACCCTGCCCTCTGCTCTCTCATCAATCTGAGCAGCATTCTCTCTGAAACCAATGCGCCCTCTCTCTCAACCTCTACCACAAAAAATGAGAAATGAGGGTCAAAAATGAGCTATGAGGGGTTTTGGGGGGGAAAATCAGGAAAATTAATTAATTAATTATTTCTTTAGATGAACCTACGGTTCCTGCCATGATTCCCAGGACCCACGGTTTTGGGAACCGTGGGTTCTATGATGCAAGGATGTGCATGAACCTTAATTGGCCTTGCATTTGCTGATTACTATGTGTAAAACGTGCATGCATCTATGGTTGTTGAAGGCTGCATCATTCTTCATTGGATGTAGAATTTGGAAATTCTTTGGTGATTTTTTATTGGGCTGTTGAATTACAAACAATATCAAGCTAATAATAAATAATTTCTAGATGTATCAAAAAATAGAGGTGTTGAGCAAAGGAGACACTTGCAAAAGTTGATGTACAATACATTCAATAAGTGAAGGGAATATGAACATGGAATGAAGATTCTTTGGAGGAAGAGCATTCTTGGATGGAAGAGAAGAAATAGAAGTCAAATTTGAAGACACGAGCTACTTTTGAACTTTTTAAAGTATGGCCATCATGACCTTCTCTTGCTTTGGAACTGCAATTTATTTCTACCCAAAAAACATAACTTTAAAAGACAAAAAAGAAGACTCCTATGAAGTATGTATGCTGGAAGCTGTAGCTCGAGTAACGAGCATCATATTATACTTTGTTGTGCTGCTTGTATACTGCATGAAAATAATCTATAGGTGCTCGAAATTGATAAAAACAGTAGCCAAGAAGTCCCACCAACAAAGAATGCAAAAATTATAGCAAAATTCTTAATTTGGGGTTTAATAGCAAGCAAGATATCTTTTGAATTGTCTGCTACAAGACATTGATTGATGCTTGTTAAAGTTAACAAAATTTAACCAAGTTGTGATGCAAATAAGGGTGAAGGAATGGGTGACTAGAATTTCTCTAGTTATCTTCATTCAAGAGGATGACAAAGCAAGTCGTCTTGAAAAACACAAACCTGAAAGATAAAGGCCAATCTTGCTAAGCAAGTGAACAATACAAAGTCGAAAGGGAAGGATTTCTAGTCCACCATCTTTTTGGGTAGTGGAATTGAAAACAAGATAGGCCCTTCTTGACCTACTTCAAGGAGTCTAAATGTACGATCAACCATGAAAAATGCAAGAAACTTGTGTACTTTGACCATTCAAAAGAAGAGTGCCAAGTAGATCTTTAATCTCCTAGTCAAAGTAGCCAAACTACACATAGAAGTAGATTCCTTAGTGCCCTACTATAGGAAATTTAGCTAATGTAATCATATCAAGAAAACTCTGGAAAGTCAAATATTGAAATCAGTTGACCATTGTTTAGCTTCAATTTTTTAATTTCAAATTTTATCTTCCCTATTTTTTTGGAAGCACATGTTTATGGATGTGACTTGCACATACCCTTGGATGCTGGTGACTTGAGTAGGATTTTACAGCATCAGAGTCCATGCAATGCATGAGGTTGATGGTGCGAGACTTGCAAGGGGCTTCATAAAGATGGTAATTCTTTTTGTTATGTTGGGGACTAGTCTAGAATTGACATCATGAGAGTTAAGATGGCAATGCTTTACTTAATGAAACAATGGGCACATTCTCCTATCTTTAACTTCTACATATAGTTCATAGCTTTGCATGATGAGTGAATAGTCTATGACTTTTGTGGGTGGGCTCCATAAAGTTAAACTTGAATGTATGCTTTGCTATGTTTAATGTACTATTTCTATGTCATTTAATGTTTTATATACACACACTCAGTCAGTCAGTCTGTCTCTCTCTTTCTCTCTCTCTCTCTCTCTCTCTCTCTCTCTCTCTCTCTCATCACACACACACACACACACACACATCACACAAACACACACAACACACACCACACACACACATGCATGTTTGCAAAAAAAATAAATCTACTCATGTAAATATTTTTGATACGTTAGTGTCATAAAGTTGTTTTTTTTTGTTGTGTTTAGAGTGGATTACGAAGAGTTATATCAAGTTTGTAGTTGCCGAAATATGTAGGGATATCTTTTTGAATACCAAGAATGTAAGCATATCCTTGCTACTCTGTGTCATTTGCATTGTAAAACATTGCAAAAGTAGTGCTTTGGGGCAAAAATCTCACTTAAATATCACATGAACATATTTTTATGGATGCAAATCGCTCGTCTTGGGATGTGGATATCGTGATTAAAGATGTCATGACATATTATTTTACAAGACCATTGTTGCAAGTGGATGTTGAAGGCTTTGTATGTGGGCTTTCTATATTTAAAGATCACAATGAGTTTTGTATGTTTGAATACTATCTAAAATATGCATATTTACATTTTTAATAGTGGCCTTTAATCTATTACGTGTCTTCAAAGTAGTAGGGTTTACAAGCTATTGGAAGAAACAATTGGATATATATACCTAACTTGGCTATTTTATTTATGTTGTATTGTGTTACAGGTCTTGGAGACATCCCAGGTGCTCCTATTGACACTATAGTACAAGCAGACTTGGGTGAGTGCGAGTACATCATTCATTTGACCTATGAAAATAATCACCAATTAATGTTTTAACAACTTTAGAGTTCATTTGCATGTTTGAAACAGTATGGGTGCTGACACAAACGATGACCAAAGGTGCAGCATCCATGGAGCCGTCATTGTTGAGGATTTTCCCATTCAAGAGGATGCTATGATGGTGGATATGGATAGCCAGGTTAATTTTGTAGGTGTTTTGCATTTGAGAGCTGGCTGTGATTTGAACTTTTAATTTGAGATTTTATGGACTTTATGATGTCTTGCTTGTAGGTGATCATGACCTCAACCTCCATCAAGCCATCTTCAAGATATACATGATTCTTGGCCCACTTCTTGCAATCATGAATTAGAGTATCAGGAGTCACATGGGAGCTTTGAAGGGACTCCTAAAGATGATGAGGAGGTAGAGAATGAGGTTGATAAGGGAAAAGGGGAGGAGAAGAAGATTGCGTAAAGATAAGATAGAAGACATTGGTGTTGTTCCTATTTCCTTCCATATAGACATGTTGTCAGTCACCGTGAATCAACTTAGAGTTACCCGACCGACACACCTCCTCTCATCCCTCTATGTCGTATAATTGCAAATTCTGCTATTAAGGACGGTAGGTAATCAAATTTCAAAGTTGAAAAGATGTCTACAACACAGAGGGCTACATGATGGATAAAGGGGAATTTGTGGTGTCAGTTACTACAGCTAAGGGTAGCCCAATTTTTGTGAAAGATTATGTGAAGACTTTGTGGGACCCCAACATGGGAGAGGTTGAGTGTAGAGTTTGATGAGTAGGTATTGCATGATGCACATTTGGTCAGATTTGCATGGTTTGCATGTTACGTTTGTTGGGATGGTAATCATCGTCTTGCAGCATGGATGGAAGCATTAATGAAGGTTTCATGCATGACATTAGCAAGCATGCCATGGTTCGTGCAACTTTTATTCTACCGACTAGGGAGGGAGAGATGCAACTCCTTGCCTCTATGAATCAAATTCACAAGTGAGATGCTAATTTACATATTTTTGACTTATATTTTCTTTCTCTTAAGATTGCATGTCTCCCTTTATTAAGCCATGTACTAAGTCTACACTCAACATTGCTTATTTTTTGGATAATGTAGCGAACTTTACCTATCCTCGAATGGTTTGCTGATGTTGTTTTGTTTATTGATTGCTTTTTTTTTTGCAGGCTTAATGAGGTTTCTACGTTGCATACTGATTTGAAAGATCAGTTATATTGTGTAAGGACGCTTGGCCGAATGCCTCTCCAAGACTATTTCCAAAAAAAAATTCACACTCGAGGAATTGACTGAAGTAGAGAAGATTCGGACAATTGAGGCAAAACGAGGAAATGTTATGTGGTTTCCCATGACACCATATGTTTTGGCTCGTATTCTTTTTGAGGTAAGTCAATGTAAAGACCATTTTAGTTGATTACATCCTCTTATGATTCTTGCACTTAGAAATTTCACTCTGTGTATGTTTGCTTGGTGTTATGTTTTTTTTGAAAGCAGAATGATATTAATTTTTGGAGGCA
>CM055103.1:4938060-5016248 GCA_029204225.1 Diphasiastrum complanatum
TTGCTTCATCGTGATTTTTTCTGTGTTGCGATAAGCCCAGAGAACTAATGGTAGTTTTTTGATTCCAATCCGTTGCATGTGCAATAGTAATTTTGTTCAGATTTTACATAAAATTCCATTAGCTCTTTCTGTCAACCTGTTTGCTTTTGGATTATACTGTGTAGTTTTCCTGTGTTTGATCAAAAAATAGGTTGTCAGCAACTGTATTGTGTCATTAGAAAATGTGTACCTTGGTCAATTACTAGTTCAAGTGGACAACCATATCTTGTGATTATACTTTTGAATAAGAACGTCGCGACAGTTTTTGCATCGTTTCGTTTCGTTGCTCTGCTTCAACGTTCTTTGTAGCATAATCCATTGCAACTAGAATATAACGACATTTCGTATGTCGGGTCACAGGTTTGATTGGACCGACAAAGTCAATCTCCCACTTCTCAAATGGTGCAGAGACATGATTGTGTCAACGTCGCCAATTCATTGCTTTTGTAGGCTTGCCAGATCTCTGGCATGGATCACATGAACGAATAAAATTTGATACATCCCTTGAACATTGTTGGCCACCAATACTTGGCAGTCAATATCTTATTAACAGTATTTCTCAAAGCAAAATGTCCACCAGCATCTTCTGAGTGTAAGTCTTTACAACGGACCTTTTAATCGTCTTCAGTTTTGAGACATTTTGTAGTTGATGGTCAGCACCAAGCTAATATAAAACATATCCCACCAAATAATGCCGAAATTTCTTAACAGTGAAAATCATTCCAAGAGCTTCCCTTTCTGACTGCTGAATAATTCTTCTCTAATGCACTGAGCTGTCGACTCGCATAGTAATGGGATGATCTTTTTTCTTTGTTGTCATTCTGTTTTAGGACAGACGCCAAGAGCCAATTGCAGAAACATCCATATAACTAAGAAATAAAATAGCCCAGTTGGGTGGTCTCAGAATAGGAGCATTGATCAACCTTTGCTTAAGTTCTTTGAATGCTTTCTAACTGTTCATCTCATATCGTCACAAGTATTCCACTTGTTTCTTCAGTAGATGTGTAAGGAGAGGCAAGCAATAGAAGCATGATTTTTAAATAAATCTCTGTAATAGCCGACATGTCCTAAGAAAGCTCGTAGTTCACGTAAATGGTTGGTATCTAGAGACTTCTTTATAAGCTCGACTTTATCTTTGTCGCCTTCTATTCCTCTGTTAGATATTCTATGTCCAAGTAATATTCCTTCTTTCATACCGAAAAAATATTTTTCTGGATGAAGGGATAAACAAGTATCTCCACGAAAAACGACCGTTGCAATGTTAGTTTCAGCTTCTGTAGGTGCGTCTTTATATCACTATATACACAAAAATCATCAATAAATATTTCGAGAAAGAGTTCTTAGAAGGCAGCAAAAATTAACATCATGATTCGCTAAAAAGTCGCTGGAGCGTTACAAAGACCAAAGGGCATTTTGTTGTAGGCATAAGTGCCCCAATCTGTAGTGAATGTAGTCTTTGAACGATCCTCTTTCAGCACTCCAACCTGATTATAACAAGAAAAATCGTCACAAAAATTGTAACACTTCTGACCAACAACCTGATCTAAGATGGAATCAGTGAAGGGCAGAGGATGATGATACCTTTCTTGTGACAGCATTGAGTTTGCGAAAATCCAGGCATATTCCTATTTTGCCAGTCTTCTTCTTTGGGACGACAACAATGGGTGAAAACCCATTCACTACTTAAGACGGGATATATTATACCTGCCTTAAGGTGTTTGTTGAGTTCTTCCTTAACCATGAGAGAGTACTTAGGATTGAGATGATACTGTCTCTGTCGAACAGGTACAACATCTTCCTTAAGATCAATACGGTGCTCTCCAAATTTCTACAGGTATACCCTTCAAATCGTCGAGCGACCAGGCAAAAACATCTTGATACTCCTTCAATAGTTCAGTGAATTCTGCTAACTCCGATTCTCCAAGTGACTTTGAAATATGCACAAATCTGCCAAGTGCAAGTTCAATTAGTTCAGTAGAATCTGGTAATATGATATCTTTTGTCATATTGGCCTTGGTATGGCCATGGATTTCGTGCATGGTTGACTCCATAGATGTTTTCTTGTCGTCAACCTGGTTCTTGTTACCAAATTCGTGTTTAGATTCGTCACTTGAATCATCAGACTCTTTCGAGTTCGTGTCTGTAACTATGATTTCTTCATACGAAACATCCGCTTCAGCGTTGCAGGCAACAAAAAATTCTTCTTCGTCAGCATTCTCATAACATTCAAAATATTGCACTTCAATGTTAGATTCATTAGACAAAACATGTAAGGCATAAGAAGATTCTTCTAAGGTAAAACTGGTGTCAGACAAAGGAGTTTCACCTTCATATTTGTCACGACTTCCAGGTAATTATTTGTTCTGTTGGCTTACCTCGATTATTGGTCTCACCAATCTGAAATCTTAGCTCTCCGGATTTCCAATAAACACTTGCTTTTGATTGATAAAGCCAGGGTCGTCCAATCAGCACGGAATAGGATGACAAACTGAGTGGTTTGATAACCATGAAATTCATGGTAATATCAATTTCAGGTGCACCGAGATCACCTAAATCAATAGATAGAACACTAGCATCTGGCAAAAAAAAAAATTTCTTCTTTTTCGGTGTAGAAAGACCTTTCAGTTGCTTTCTGTAATAAGTGTTATCTACCAACAGCTGCTCAAAAGTAATATTCGGACGAAGTGATCCATATCAGTCACGATGTCATAGTCCTTTGTCCTCGATTTTGAGATTGGCTTATCAATAACAGCACTAGACAATTTCGTCTTCGTGATTTCGTCGTCCCCTTCCTCGAAAGTGACCACCTTCTCTGCAATAGCTGACTGAAGTTCAGCGTTGATAATTTCTTTTGCCTCAGCTGAGATATCTTTTGCAAATAACTTTGCAGCATTGCGGTCATAGTCGGGGTCATCTTTGAGATCTTCTTTAGTCGTAGATTTATTCGTCATCTTGCTAGAAGATTTCTTCTTCGAGGATTTTCTGCGCCTCGTCGAAGATTTTTGGTCAGGTTTCGAGGAGCTTTTGCTTCTCGTTGTGATTTGAATATCTTCTCCACGTCACTTGGCCAGGACTGATCTTCTATCTTTGCCAATTTTTCCTCAATAACGTCAATTTCTCTACACAACAGCATCAGTCGAAGCTTTCGCTTTCGAGTCTACAGCAGCTGGTGTTGCGACATACTGATATTGGGTCGCGACTTCTCTCGATAAGGGCTGTCAGGATAGTTGTGACTAGGCTCTCTACAATTCGAGCATAACGGTACAGAACCAATCGGCTTTCGCAACTGAGGACAGTCAGGTAAAAAAATGTTCCGGCTCTCCCACGGTTATAGCAAGTTGCTCCGACACTGGTTTAGTCACGGTTTGAGACTTCGCTGGTCCAACAAATTCAGGAGGATTATGTCTTCTTAGTGCGAACTTGGGTCTATCCTGCTAGGCTGATGCTGCAGTACCTTGAAATAGTCGTATCATTTTGAAAAATAAAACCTCATGGGTAGGATCTTCAATGTATTTGACATTCGTAGTAGTGCAGTCTTCCTTAGTGTGTCCTGAAGTTCCGCATTTTGTACACCACATTCATGAATTGGAAGAAGATGCTTTCAGTCTTTTATCTACAACTTCAGAGATTTGCACTATTAAGTCATTAAACTTTTTATTAAGGTCAGCCATATTACTCTTCCAAAGCTTTTCAATTTTAGAAGTTGATGACTTATCTCGACAACTTTTGTGTCATCCTTTCGTTTGGATCGTCGTTTATTCTTTCTCTCTCCTTTGTCAGCTTATGATTCTGATAAATCGCTGCTTTCAGATTCCGAACTTGAAGAACTAGTACTTGAATCAGAATCTAAATCATCCTCGTTGTCACTAGAATCAGTCTTCGACTTTCGAGATTTCTCAGTTGATTGTTGCTTTCAGTGCTAGTTTTGAGGTCTCAAAATTTTTGGCACTAGCTATTACTGCTGCTAAGGAGGTCATGTCCCCTTGTCTACAATACCGATCAATCTTTGGTGGTAAACCAGTCAAAAATTATTCGATCTGCATATCAACGGGATATACACTGGTTAGTTTTCCTATAAGATTTTTAACTTTCGTGTATATTTGCGAAGAGATTCTTTACTCTTCTTCTGAACATTGTTCAGACATCCGAGAATTCTTGATTTGTAACCAGTTTCTCTGAACTGGTTCAGAAATGCATATTTCAGCAGGTACCAGGTTCCTACACGGCCCGGTTCAACTTCACTGTACTAGATGCACGCTTGCTTTCTTAGCAGACCATGGAAGATTCGTAGTTTGTCAATACCTTCGTTATTCGCATTAGCGATTGACTCGAATTGTGAGACATAGCTATCTGCATCATCAGAAGAAGTCACTTTAAAATAATCGTATCTAATTTTTGATATAGAAGTGAAACGTGTAGCAAGACCCTCCATACCGAAGCTAATTAGGAGTTCAAGTAACTGGGTAGTGATTTCGTCTAGATTTCTTCGACTAGTACTCTCACTTTGTCTTCGTAAAAATTCTTCTCTAAGCTTACGATATCGTTCTAATCTGGATTCTCTATCTGACATACACTAGAGATGGAGATGGATTTGTCAGATTCTTATAATTTTTCTTAACTATCCCCGACAACGGCGCCAAAAATTGGTATATGTTGTACTATACCAACAAGGTTAATATAGATTTTGTAGCAAATAGTGTCGTTCCCACAGAGGATAGTGTTAGAAAGTTATGTTTTTGGTACAATTTATGATAAGTGGTGTCCAGTGTTGTTCTGGTTGTCGACAGACAATATTACTTATATTTGGGTGTGTGGTGTTGATAAATTTCAGAACAACAATCTGGCCTCTATCAAATCGAATGAAGCACGTTCTACAGATGAGATGTTATCAGAGTAGTACAACAGTACTACACTTTGGCTAATTAAGGTGTCAACATAGAGTCAAAAATGTTCGATGTATTCACGACTGTGCAGACAATTAATTGATCACGTTCGCGAACTATTCATTTCTAGATAGAAGTCCTCAACAACTAAAGTCCAAATGCATGGTTTTAGAGCATGTTAGAAACTTATGTCAATGCCGAAAGACTCAATTCTTCAAACAGGGATTGTCATCTCATATGTATACATACAGATTTATTCAACGATCGTGCTATTCGAGTGCCGAAAAGAAAGTATTTGCGACAGACGAATAAGATGGTTTTAAGACAGTTCTTTAGAGCATGCTTTACGGATACACAACAACGACTATAATGCACTAGAGAGTTTGTCTGATCAGAGAGTAATTCATGTAATGCGTTAGAGATTGCTAGCAGACTCAAGATCACTCACACTCAACAGTGCGGAGAACAGAGATAAGAGAGAATAACTCACAGAACTCTATTCACTTCTTCAATCTCTTACATATGCATAAACTCTTCTCTCTCAATGCTCGAGACTGAAGTGTGAGATCAATATATGTTCTACGAGGCGAACAAACACACCTCTAAAACCACAGGTGTGTCGCTCCCCGCGAAAGGGTCTAGTTAACAATTAGACTGAAAATACGTTCAATTATACCATAAAAGGTATACTTAACTACAAGTTAAAGTTACTCTAGTTTAACATGTCTTTTCGTGTCTAGTCGTTTCGTGTGGATGACCTAGTAAAGGTTATCCAATGTAATGTCTTTCCTATTAAAGGTCTTGTCCTTAATTACAAGGCAAGTACTTAGGAGATATATTTCCAAAAAATGACTTTAGGCCTCTTCATGATTTATACTTAACCAGCTCATATCTTCATTTTCGAGTATATCATGCCATATTTATGTTGATATTCAATTTTTAACAATAAGGTGGCATCACAAGCCTTGATGTCAAACAACACATGGGAGCTTGTGGAGCCACCAAATCAAAGGTCTTGACTATGAAGACACCTTTGCACCAGTGGCAAAGATGGTAACAATCCGAATACTTATATCTCTTGCATGTTTTCACAATTGGAGTATGTTCCAGCTTCATGTTTCTAGTGCATTTCTCAATGGTTACCTTGAGGAGGAGATTTACATGGAGCAACCTCCAGGTTTTGTGAAAGAAGGTGATGAATCAAAAGTTTGTCTTTTATTCAAAAGTCTCTATGGACTGAAACAAGCACCAAGGTCTTGGTATGCAAGGCTCAACTCCCATCTCATATCACTTGGATTTTGTCTAAGTGAATATGACCCTTTTCTGTATTATAACTTTGTAGATAACTTTGTAATTATTCTTCTCATCCATGTAGATGATATCATTCTTTGTGGAAATAATGAGAAGCTACTTGAAGAAACTAAGCATGCACTTGGTACTGAATTTAAGATGCAGGACTTAGGAGTTCTTCACTATATTCTAGGCCTTGAAATAGATTTTTAAAAAGGTCATGCATTTATAAGCCAAAGTAGATATGCACTTTCCATGCTCAAGAAATTCCAGATGGAAAATTGTAAAGGCGTAGACACACCCATGGAGCACACTGTAAAAGTTCCTATTAAAGATGATGAAAAATCCTTTGAGGATATCACTCTTTATAGGAGTCTTATTGGCTCACTTATTTGGTTAACAGTGACTAGGCCTGATCTAAGCTTTTGTGTTCATAAGCTAAGTCAACACATGCAGGATCCAAAATTATATCACTAGAAGTTGGCTAAAAGAATCTTGAGATATATATCTTCTACCTCAGAGTATGGATTATTCTACAAGGGAGAAGATCTGACTTTTTAGATTCGGATTTTGCAGGAGATAGGTTGGACAGAAAATCCATGACTATTGGCGACACCCATTCAGTGTGCTCGATCTCATAAATAAAATCAGCATCTAGCAATTTAAGCAGCTCTTTCTTGATCAACTCTGTATAGTTGGGTTGCAACAATAGTAACGGCTTACCTTGGGGACTGCTCCATCCACCAAGGGTATGATATGTTGGATTACGGTTGGTGGTACACCCTTTAGATCACTATAATTCCAAGCGAAACAATCCTTGTATTCCACCAGTAATGAACATAGTCTTTTGAATTGAGTGGGCGTTAACTATTCTCCCACGTTCATGATCTTTTCTTCTTCACCTGGCTCAGCTAGATTCATAGGTTGTGTTTGTGCAGGTCCTTCGAAGAGTTGCTCCGCTGGTTCTTGATTTTGATCAGGTTCTCTTTGAGCTTGCAACATCATGATTACCATGTCGTCTAAGGTATAGTTCTTGAAGGTTTCAGGCATCTCCTGAACTGGTGTTCGACGGGATTCCTCCTTCGACATATTGATCTTAGCCCGACTCGTCATCCTGGGGCCATCAGTCATCTGTGAGGAAGATGATGTTGTGTCTAGGTCTATTCAAACTAACTTCATGGAGTCCAACACCTTTTTTTTTTTTTTTATGCTCACCTTGTTGGGTTCATCCTTGTTGTCTTTCTTTGGAGCCGGTGTGACATTCGCTTCATGATTGGAAATATCCCACATCCACCGTAGCTATGGCCTCCTCTAGTAGATCACTCCATTGGATCACCTGGTTATAATGTTGTCTCAGCTGGTTCTTCTTGTTGGCAGGTGCCTTGGGTGAATCTATCTTGGAAACTTTCGCCTTGCAGATTTCTATAATGGCTGAGCTGGTACTTTCTTAGTTCCATAACGATTTGGGTCCATATGTTGCAAGACCTGCTCATCAGTCAGCTCAGTCTCCTTGTTGTAAGTAAAAGCATGTTTCCAAGGGACTAAATCATCATCCACAAGGTTCTCAATAGCTTCCGCTGACAACCATGCTACATTGATCATGTTCACCCTGAAAGTGATTGGTGTGGTCCAATGTATAGCACTTGGGTGAAGATGTGTTGGAATCTGGATCTGACTCCCATTGACAAGCATGTCCAGCCATACAGTCAATAGTTGCCAACGCTTCCGTCCATCTCATAATATCCATTTTAGAGCCATAATGACCTCCTCTGGCTTGCCTTGGGCGATCGATTATATGATCTACAGTGGACGATTCGTCATCAGCCTTGGTGTAATTGGTTTCACCACCCATGTGGTTGGATTGATCTTTACAGCCCGTTCTCTATTTTCAAAGGTGAGTTTTCCAGTTTCCCAGTTGTGAACCACTTGCGTAGTCCGCAATCACAGTCTTGCTAGTAGAACGTGGTAGGGAGAAGAGGACTCTAGTATGTCCATTACCACAAAAGTGATCACAAACTGCATTCCTATTATTTTTACATGGATGTCATCAACTACACCTTTTGGTTTAACACAAGATTGATCTGCTAGTTTGATGGCAAATTTTGCTGGCTTCAATCGTTGCAGATCCCATTTTTGGTATAAAGTAGTGGAGATCAAATTTACACTTGATCCTCCATCTACCATTGCTACCTCGTCCTTGAATCTCTTGTGCTTGATCAACAGGGTGATATTGTATTCTCTTCGCTTTTCCACACTGTCCTAATGTGGAGGACGTTGCTTGTTTCTTTGTAGCTTGCACAATATATGGGCTTTAGTGTTATTGGTTTCGCTTCAGCTTTGGCCCATTCAGCCAGAAGGCTCTTGGATTGTGGTGCAATTTGCAATAATTCTCCCAGGGATAAGCTAACACGGCTTGCTAGCAAACTTGTGAGCACCTCAATGTGCGGATCCTCGGGGCCCACCATGTGGAAAGGTGGTTCATGATGATGCAACCGATCGTTCTGATCAGTTCGCAATGGTGAGCCCGTTTGTGGTACTGGTTTTTTATCAACAGAAGGTTCTGTAGGTACATCTTTTGCTTGTGCTTTTTCCTCCGCTTGTACTCTCTGCACCCAATGACGTATCTTGTGATATTGTCTTCTTCCCTCACATTCAGATACGGTCTTGCAACTGAGGATTGATTGTCTAATACTAATGTGGCCCTTCTGTTTTTGTGCTCGTGTAACTGCTAGCACTAGGGCATGAAAGTGTTGTTTTTCCTAGTGGTGTCCCTCCTAAAACTGTTGTAGAGTGTACTGTGATTAGATTCAGAAATGCACTCATTCCAGGTTTTAATGGACAATTCTTGTAGCAGTGTCCATATCCGCACTCTCGACAAAAGGTTGTATATTGGCCTTTGTACGTACATTCTAAAATTCGATGGCCTTCTTCGCATCCGTAGCAGCCGTAATTTCTACCACCTTGATGTTGAGGTTGAGCTGCATAGGTTGCATAATACTCGTTAATGGCTGAATCTAAAAATATCTCTTCTGGCCCACACCATTGCTGCTGCTCAGATTGAGGTGATGCTGGTGCTTCATGTTCCGCCGCTGCTAAATTGACATGAGTCACTTGGTGATTAGTTGGCCCTGGTGGTGTAGGTAAGGCCATGCGTAGCTGGTTATTCGGCGTGCCAAAACTCGGTGCCATTGTGAAAGTACTATACTTTAGGACCATAAATGGATCTACAAAAGATCCACAAGAGTGATTGGATGCTTGCTTAACAATCTATCAAAAAACTAGAAAAAATTGATCTAGATTGGCAATTTGACAAACAACAAGCATTAACAATCAAAAGCATTGATCAACATTAAAATCCGAGCCCACACATGTGTACTACAAGCTGTAGTATGGCCTTCAACCTGAGAAACAAGTAGAAATTGATTTGGTTGCATTTGGATCACAAAAACTCAATGTACATAGTGAACTAGCTTGAGATTGCCAATGAGCTCCAAAAATTTTCTATCTTCTCACTATGGGAGCTTGGAATACATAGCAAATTCGACTTCCTTCTTGAATTTAGGTGGATTTCCAGCATGTGATAAGGAAGTTAACTCACTCTTCTTTCCCTAAAATGAAACCCTAGCCTAGATCCTAGAGTTATGCTTGGTAGGTAGCTAGTTGGTCAGCTTTTCACCTTAAACTTAGGTGTAGGTCCTATAAAGTAGGGATGACCACCAAATAGACATGAACAACTCTCTTGATTTGACCTAACCTACATTAGGAGTGGTTTTCCATGTGGCATCTTGGCCTCACATGTGTGGAATCCACTTATGTACAAAATTTACATTATACTACATGGTTTTTGATCAAGCTAGATTTGCCAATTTTTGGCAATTCTTCACACTCCTCCTCAAATTTAGCTTGATCTATTTACAACTCTCTTGCCAGATGAATGAATGCTTTAGAAGTGTCTAAAAAACCAGCTACAAACAAGGAACTTTTGAGACTCCAATAGAGAATGATGTCCATGAAGGATCTTTCACCATTTCTTAAAGGATACCTTACAAGATGTTCCACAAATGTGTCTATATACATGTAGCACACTTCAAAAACTATACATTATGCCAAGCCATGGATTCCAAGTCATTTTGTACACTTGAAGATACATCAATAAAACTATAAGTGGATACATAATGTTGCCAAAGACAACTTGCCTTGCTTGATCCATATGATTGAGCCTAGATGGCTCCATCTTGATACTCAAGATTCTTCTTGGAGTCCTTGGGTCTTGAGCTTGCTCCTCCACTTGACTTGACTCCAAAACATCAATGAATTGAATAAGGGGTTGATCCAAAAGTGCTTCTTCAAGTTTACAAATCTTCCACTCTTGAAATATCACATTTCCACCATTGACAAATTCTTTGGTGGAAAAAAAGTAGATTCTACAATCTCTACTTGAAGAGCAAAACACTACCATTATTCCTATCATTGAAATAGGATAATCTTTGGTCCTTACATTGGAATGATCGTGCTCAAAGCATGTGGACCCAAAGATTTCCAATACAAATGATGTTTCATCTTTTATGACACTTTTCAAACTATTACAGAAATAGTTATCCAATGAAATTGCTATATCAACAACAAATGGAGATTTGAACATGCTTAAAGTGGACATCCAAACCACTTTCTAAGAGTAGAACGACACTAAGCATATTCTTGGTGATTGATGGTACATAAAGGACATTTTCTAGATCCATGCATTTTGAGAATTCTAGACACAAA
Source organism: Diphasiastrum complanatum (assembly GCA_029204225.1). Lineage (NCBI taxonomy): Eukaryota > Viridiplantae > Streptophyta > Lycopodiopsida > Lycopodiales > Lycopodiaceae > Diphasiastrum > Diphasiastrum complanatum. The sequence continues at coordinate 4,949,037 of CM055103.1, forward strand.
GAGATGGTGCCAACACCACCTATCCTACACTCTTCATCATTTGCAATAAAGACAAACTTTTTAGCATCATTGAATGAGTGTAAGGTTGAGAAAAAGTACTTTTCACAAGACATGTGGGACCTAGCCCCACTGGTGATCCACCAATTGTCTCTTGAATTGCTATTGTTTGTCGGTAAGGATGTAGATGCCATCAAGAATACAACCACTTCATCCTCCTCCTCCTCCTTTGCAAGGTTTCCTTGTTTGTCCTCCTCCAGTTGTGCTCTTAGCCTCTTGTAGCATTCGGATGCATAATGCCCTTTCTTTCCACAAAATAGGCATTTTTGCTTTGACTTGTCCTTTGAGCTTGATGCATCATCCTCTTCTTTGCCTTCCTTGGGATGCTTCTTCTTTCCGTTGGTCTTCTTTTTGCCCTTGAATGAAAAATTGGCCTTCTCATCTCCATCCTGCAAAGACAATGAACTCATTCTTGCCTTGGTGTGGAGCATCCTACACTCTTCAGCCACTAATACACTATGAAGATTTTCTATAGTTGGCAAAGTGTCTTGGATGGCAAAACTTTGGACCAAATTTGCAAAGTCATCTCCTAGACCATTAAGGACAATTTCTACAAGCTCTACATCATGAATCTTCTCTCCAATGGAAGCCAACTCCCTATTTAGAGACTTGATTCTGAGTACATAATCCTGTGCACTCTCCTCACTTTTTCTCATGCTTTGCAAAATCTGATTTCTAAGCATGAGTACTCTTGAAGTGTTACTAGATTCACAGATTGATTTTAAAGACTCTCAAGCCTTTTTAGCACTAGTACATGCTAATACTTCTCTCAACAAATCATTGATCACTCCTCGCTGCCTCCCCCTTCATCTCTCGCTCTCCCTTCGTCTCTCGCTCCTTGTCCCTTCACCTCTCGTCCCCTCGCTACCTTCCTCCTGGCTGCCTCCACCTTCATCTCTCGCTGCCCCTTCTGCTCCTCTCTCTCGCTCCTTCTTCCACTCCCTTCCCCTCCTTCCTTCGCTCCCTTCCTGCTCGCTTCACCTCCCTCGCTCTCTCCCCTCTCTCGCTCCTTCCTCCACTCTCTTCTCTCTCCTCCGCTCCCTCTCTGCTCGCTCCACCTCCCTTCCCTCCTCCCCCCTCTCCTCCATCTCCCTTCCCTGCTCGCTGCCCTCCCTGCCCTCTCTCGCTCCTTCCTCCACTCTCTTCCCTCTCCTCCGCTCCCTCCCTGCTCGCTGCCATATCTCCACTCTCTCTCTCTTCTCACCCCCTCCCGCTCCCTACTCCTTGATCCCTCTCCCTTCCCCTCTGCTGCACGCTGTTGTTGATGTATATTGCTGCTCTCTCCCATAGCTCCACTCCCTCCCCCTTCTCGCTACCTGCTCTTCCCTACTCCTTCGCTCCCTCTCCCTTCCCCTCTGCTACACGCTGCGCTCTTCCCTCCCCTGCTCTCTCTCTCACTCCCTTCCCCCTCTCCTCTGCTCCCTCCCTGCTCGCTCCACCTCCCTTTACCTCTTCCCTCCCATCGCTCCCTTCCCTTGCTACTCTGCTCCTTCCTTCTGTGAATCCTTCTACTCGCACCTCCCTGATGCTCTCTCGCTCTCTCCTCACCCCCTCCCTCCCTCGCTTGCTGCCCCTTCCACTCCTCCCTTCCGCTCCCTCCTTTACTTCCAATCTGCTCCTCCACCTCTTTGCTCGCACCTCCCTATCTGCCTGCCTGTCTGCTCTCTTTCTCTCTCCCCTCTCTCGGTTACCTGCTCTGCTCTCTCCTCTTTTCCCTCACTGTCGCACTCCAAGAACCCGCATTCCAAACTCTGCTCTCCATTCTCCTACATATACCATTCCTTCTCTTCTCCTCACCTCTTATTTTTTTATAATTTTAATTATTTCCCCCCTTCTCTTTTTACGTTATCTTTGAGGCCTTTTTTGGAGTTGTGTTTTTCATTTCATTTTTTATCTGCCATGTTTTTTAAACCTTAACTTTTGACGATTACCCTCGATGTTTTTTTACCATAGTCTCTTCTTTTAAAAATAAAATAAAATAAAAGATAAAAAAAAACAAACAACAAACTTTTGTAAAGGCCTCTGAAGTTTCATCTTAGTCTCACTAAGGCCAGGACACAGAGAAATCTGCAAGGGTTTGTTGTCAATTAAAAAAAAAAAAACAACAAACTTTTCTAGAGGCCTCTGAAGTTCCATCTCGTTGAGACCAGGACACAAAAATCTACAAGAGTTTATTTTTCTATAAAAAATAAAAATACGAATTGGGCCATTAGCCTCGTTGGGAAGCGACTCTATCTCTGATAGCTCCTCCCACGACTGTCGAAGGCCCTTTTCTATAAAATATAAATATACATACATACATACATACATATATATATATATATATATATATATATATATATATATATATATATATATATATATATATATATATATATATATATATATATATAATAATAATAATAATTTTAGCCCAAGCCTCTTTGGTGAGTGACTTTGTCTTTGATAGACTCCTCCCAAGACCGCCAAGGCTAAGCCGAGTTATAGTTGGTATTGAAAAATCCTTCTATAAACTTGCGGAGAAGTGTCGAAAAGTAGTTTTTTGAAGCAAAACTAACCCTTTGCCAAAAAACCTACATAAGTACTTTTCCAATTATCATCCCTTGTCATAAGACTTTCGCTGGAAGGGCATAATTGAATTTATTTATAAAATCTACCCTTGCCCAAACCGTGAATGTTCTAGACAAAGGAATATTTTGGCTTTTTCCTCTTCCATCTCCTCATCATCAATTCCCTCATATACATTTCAAAAACTGCATCCCCCAATATCTCTCTCGTACATCACCACACTACTCCATATCATCTTCATCTTGCACACAACAGGCCATGGCAATGTATGAGCAGCTTGTCCAAAACTCGATGCTTTCCGGAGAAACTCTCAAGGGCTACACTGCACGATTTGCCAAGATGGCGGGATATTGGAATCTTGGTCTTCCTAGTCACCACAAAATGGCATTTTTTTATGCCGGATTACCGCACGAGATCAAGATTGGTATGCCACCCTTTGCATCATATACCAGTCCAAACGAACTCTATAAGGCAGCCGCTATTTAGAAGCACAAATCTTGCACACACCATCACAGCCCATATCCAACATTCAAACAATCAGGGATGATAGATCAATTAATCCACAAGATGCCACAGACAATGCTAGACAAAGTACTAGCAGTACGAACGATCAGATGCAAGCTGTCAGTGACATAAATGAAATATGCAGTCAATCTGATTACCTCCCAGAACCATGAAATGCCAATCGGAAGATCCGACCATTGGACCAGTGCCATTACTGTTTTGGAAACATCCAACACCTCAATGTCCAGTTCGGAATCTGAGATTACGAAATCGAGCCAATAAAGAAATTTTGGAGATTGGAAACCAATCAACAAAATCCTCATCTATGCCATCTAGCTTGCCATCAGATCGCTCCTTCAAAGAAAAGGGATTGGTCTTAGGACTTTCAGAATCTTCTCTAGTGGCTAGGCAAGGTTCGGTGGAAGTATTGGTTATATCAGCGAGCGGATCATCCCAAGCAGGGGAAGTGTAAACGGGCTCACCACTATATTCCGTGGAAGGGGACTTGATACCGGTGTACGCGCATCAATTGAGAGGTGACGGAATCTTACACACGGTACGATGTTTCGGATGTGGAGGTAAACATCGTAGATCAGAATGTCCACACCAAAATGATCTGTTCTCCTTTTATCCTTGGTGTGAACAATGCAACATCAATAACCCATGTCGTGATTGTCCACTAAGAGATCCAAGAAAAGCCGTTATGACTCCTACCTGCTTGAATCGGCAACCTACATATGACCATGCAAATCCACCAACCGAGAAGCTGCACTACAAACACAAACTTCTAGTGCCACCTGGTTACGAAGCAGATGCGGATGAAAGGAATGAGAGAAAGATCCTAAGACAAGTTGACACGACCACACGTGAATCACCAACACCACAAAAGACAAAGTGGGTAGAATCTATCCAATCAAGGATAGCGGAAGAAGTCAAGAAATGGCAACAGATGCAATCCAGCAGTTTTTACCAAGCCTCATTAAACAAATGCTGCAACAACTTCTGGTGGATGAATTACAAAGGGGTCTCACGTCAACCACACAACTTGAAGACAAATTGACTACCAGTCAACGCGTACCACCTTCAAGAGAGCAGTCCATTGAGATAGGAAAGACTAAGGTGGGAGATTTTTCTCTGATTTCAATGCCAATCATAAGCAAGATCCAACCAAAGTCGGAATGTTCCACTCAACATTTGGCCACCACAAAGCTACATCAGGACATCACATTGCTTAGACAGCCAAATCCAGGAAATCCAAGCCCAAAATGGCCAATTGTACAGCAAGTACCAACAATTGTACAACAAGAACTAGAACCTACAATGACAAAGCCTTGTCCTAAATATATGATGTTGACTGTTGAGGAAAGTCATCAGGTCATGGCATACCATGAATACCTGGATAGACAAGAGAGTCAAGCAAGTATGTCATATCCACATTATGATTTGGGAGAGTCCATGACATTGGGACCAGTTGCGCCGATCTATGAGGATCCATTATATCAGCAAGATTTATCTTGGGATCCTCCGATGACATACCTCAACTACCCAATTGTCAATGAACAACGTTATCCGGAATGGCCACCAGCCCCTTATGGGTATTATTGAAAATCTGACAAGTCCAAGTTCTTGCTGATCGCCATCATCCAATAAAGCCTCAGGTTTTTCGTAAACAAATTTTATCCATGCTTTTCCTGAAGCACCCATGTCCCAGCAATAAAAGAACCGACAACAGCGCCCCTTCATGACAGCTGCAGCCTAGTGCCGAGGGACCGGCACTACTTTGGACCGTGGACCCTACTGTGGGTATTTCCTGCAATAATGAACAAGTGGGTCCCACCACTTGAATTACTGTTGGCCAAGCCTTATCTAGTGGGTCCCGCCACAGTATAGTGTACAGTTAGAATAATAAGTGCGAGGGCACCGTCTTTCTGCGTGTATAAGACCGACCCAGTGACCACGCAAATTAGATAAATAGAACTTGAATAAAAGGACTTTGGGCCTTAGTAGATAAATTAATTAAAAAGCCCAAAGTCAAGTTCATAAGGTTCTAAGTTAAAAGGGAATCTCTCAAACTCACATGAATCATGTGAGTTTGGCCCTTTTCCTAATGAACCATTAGATTGAAGTTCATTTAGATTGAAGAGCTAGGATGCCATTGCAATGAGAGCCAAGATGGCCCTCCCTCCTCAACTATATAAGGAGGCCATTTTCCATTGTACATATCTTCATTTTTCTTCTCAATAAAGCTCTCTCTCTCTCTCTCTCTCTCTCTCTCTCTCTCTCTCTCTCTCTCTCTCTCTCTCTCTCTCTCTCTCTCTCTCTCTCTCTCTCTCTCTCTCTCTCTCTCTCTCTCTCTAAGGGTGATTGGTGCATAGCTATGGGTAGGCGCTCGAACCCCCATAGCCCCAACCATCCTTGGTGAGCTCTTCTCTCTCTCTCTCTCTCTCTCTCTCTCTCTCTCTCTCTCTCTCTCTCTCTCTCTCTCTCTCTCTCTCTCTCTCTCTCTCTCTTGCAGGCTTCTGGTCATGAAGCTTCAAGGTTCAAAAGGATGTAGATGCCAGATTCATCATTCTCTCCGTTTGAAATATCGGAGGTTATATATCTCAATAAGTTAATAGGGCTCTTATGTATGGTGCATTTAAATGGCCAGATTTCAATGAGCAAGATGCACCTATTTATCAACTACGATGTTTATCATGTGGTCTTCGTAGTTGGATTTGCTACCCTTCCTTCAAACGTAGTAAAATAGTCATGCCATATAAATTAGACTTTCATGTCTCAAACATTCCTTACGTGCTTTTGTTAAGACACCAAAATATTTCGTTTGCTTCTAATAAATGATGTTCACATGTAGAATTTTTTAACAATCATGAATGAACTAGTTGGCTGAACCCTTGATCCTGACTTATTGCCCCTGCTGTCTGCTAGCCTTGGTCCTGGCTCATACTTGCCTGTGCAGCATCAGAAAGAGGTGGCGTTGGAATCACCACCGGGGTTGGTTGTGTCTTCTTCTCCATGAATTGTTGACAAGCCTTGAGGGCTTGTTTGGCCTAGGTAAGCTCTTGAGTTGCGCTGGCTCGGTATTTGTCGAACTCCGCCTGGTACTATGTTCAGATTTTGGCTATAAACCTGCACTTGATGCCTGAAAAGATTCATCTCTACTTGAGAGAGCTTCATAGATTGACTTAAGTGCATCCCAAGCTTCTTTAGCAGTGGTGCAAGATCCTATTTCTCTTAGAATCTCATTAGAGACATTCATTTTAATGAAGTGTAGGGCCATTCTAGCTCTCTTCCTATACTTTGGTATTTCAAGCTATGCTTGAGGCTCCTCCTCAATAACAAGTACTATGTCCATAACATCCTGAAGTATAAGAATAGACTCCATCCTTACCTTCCATATTGAATAATTGGAGGTACTTAGTCTTTCACTTGCTTCTAGGAGATATCCTCCCACAGATGCCATAATTGTGAAGACTATTCTTGTTATTGGACAATTATATGTTTGAGCTTGTTTCAAACAGACTTAATGTTGCTACTCTTTTTTTACTATAGAATTTTTCAAGAGTGTGATACCAATCCTATTATGTGAAAAAATTGCAACTATATTTGAGATAGATCTCAAATATTCCACAAAACAAGATAATCTAGATCAGTCTCTCAAAATGGATTGAGAAACATAGACAAGTTTTGATTTTACTTTTGGCACGTACTAGATGCTACAACAATGGATTATGAATCAAGCTAAATTGGATCAAATCAAAAAGTGGTCACTCGGATTTTGGACCTCTCCCTACTCTCTTTAAGAGCTTATAACTCTTGATAGACACATCAGATTGATTTGGGATCAATTGCAATGAAAAGTACACTTTATAAGCTTTCCATCAAGCTATAAGATTAATATCTTTGGACCAATTATGAAGGAAATAAAGAGGTTGAATATCTCTGATTTTCACACATGCAGAATTCCAGAATTCCGTACAATGTCAATTCTGATATGAAAATCTAGTTTCTATCCTCTTTGATCCAAAGACTTTTCAAGAAAAGGTAAAGAAAAGTGATAAACAGCTTTTTTTGCTTGAATTGAGCTCACAAATTCTTGCACAAACAGAGATCATAGCATACAAAGCTAAATTTGGCTCTGATACCATGAAAAAAATTCCAACAAGCTCACACGTGTGGGGAATGATCCTCAAGTGTGAATAGTATTATGGCCAAGGGCCAGTTTTTGTTCATGCACTAGGACTTGGGGCCCTAGACATTGGGTGCACTATTTTGCTTCTTTTATTGGGCTATACAGACTTCTACATTAGGGCACACATTAGGGATTACCAATACTATACTTGCGGACTCATTTCATCATGTTTGGTACTTTAAATATTAATATTGCATGAGGTTTTCATGGGAGAACTCTTGCTATCTCTTGTAGGGTTTTGGCCATTCATAATATGCAATGCCAAGGACCATTCTTCATGGGGGAATGCCATTTCATGCATGTCATTCATAATCATTTATGCTTTATTTGATATTCAAATATATGATTGCAATTGTAGTACATTTTGTGTGTTGCTTAATAGTGTTCATAACACTATAGCAGAGTTTTGGTATGATTATGAAGCCAGTCATTGGGTTTTAGTTCTAATATTGCCATAGATTATACTAGAAGGTAATGTAAGTTTGAATCCATTCTCCTCATAAGTAATCATCTCAAATATTCTTTTCAATGATTTAATGTTTTCCATTTACTAATTCTCATATTCTCTCCAATCAAGCAAACTTAATTCGATTCAATCTTTGATGCAATTGCCATGATCTATCTACAAAAGTTTGACCATCTTTTTCAATGGTTTTATCATGATAATGTATGTGGTTTTGGAAATATATAATATATATATAGCTCTAATGGTGTTTTTCAACCACTTTGAGTGGTAGCTTTTCCATGTTTTTCAATGGATTAGCAATATGGGATTTATTATGCTTGTAAATTGCCATTATGTTTGTTACGCATAGAGCATATTCTGTAAACCAAAACAGAAACTGAAATCTATTTAATGTTGTCTGTTTTTTACCTCAGACGGTAAATCAGTGAATTATTATTGACTGTAAAACTATAATTCTTACTGCAGAAGGTAAATCCATTAGTCATCTTTTACTACATTACACATTTAGTATAAATAGACTAATCAGATTCTCATTCTTTAATTCCATTCATAGATATTGCAATAATACACAGAATAGCATTTACTCATCTTCTATATGTATTATGAAGTGAATTAAGACATGAGTCAAAATAGAGATATGCAATGAAAATTATCTCAGTCTTTTGACTTCTGACTTAAGTTTCAAAGGCCTGTCTACAGGATATGATCTTTTCTTCAACAGGTCAGGTCCAATAGGTAATTCATTGTTTCAAAGTCATTTTGAATATTTTCTGTAAATGCACAAAATTCCTTTCACACTGCAAGAAGATATAGGAAGGAGGGGGTCGCTGAAGGAAGAAGGGAGACAGATCGGCGGAGAGAGAGAGATCGCGTCAGGTAGAGAGTGCGGGTGAGGGAGTGCCAGGGAGCACTGGCCTTGAAGAAGGATTGGGTGATGAGAATAGGGAGGTAGCGCGACCGTGAGGGAGATAGGGAGAGGGGTAGATCTGCGGCTGCAGGCAGATGGGAGCAAACAGACGGACAAAGAGCAGTGAGAGAGGGCAGCGAGGGTGTGTGTGTGTGTGTGTGTGTGTGTGTGTGTGGGGTCAGAAATGCAGATTGATCAGTGGAGGAGAGGTAGGTAGGAGTGCAGACAGATGGAGAACGCAGCACGTCATGGCATTAGGAGCAGCCGTCTCCACCAGTACTTTATGTAGAAGCAGCAGGATTAGCAATAACTTGCTTTCCATAAAAATGTCTGCATGAATCTTCTTTTCAAGAAAATTAGAATGAGCGTTGATCTATCATCTCACATCTAGCAAAGAAGCAATGCTCTCACTCTTCAGAGATTGTGAATCACTCACCAATATGTAGGAATGAAATTATATGCTCAGAGATTGAATGAACACGCTCTGCTCACCACCCAGAAAATAAGAAACTCTCCTCTCTGCCCAATGCCAGAATGTAAGAATGCTTCTCAATGTTTCTTCCCTTCCTATTCCTCGTGAGTGAGAGAGAGAACGAGAGCAGTTTCCAACCTCTCACTTCCAAACACCATCCTCTTGTTATTTTTCAGTGAATCCCCTTCATAGGATTCAATTTTACTTCCTTTGATAAAACTTTTGAAGTTCAATTGACAAGTGTCAATTGATAGGTTGATGGCTTCGAATCATCCTGTACTCCATGGTGTAACCATCTCAAATGACTACGAGAAGGGCAATTTCTTCAAAACTGACTTTCAATAAAGCTTATAGCACCTTTCCTATCATTTCTTTGTTTTAGTTTGAAAACCATCACATGAATATGAGTTTTGGCCTCTCCGGAGAATTTCGAAATTGATCAATCAGGTTGTATTTCAATCTTCCGCATTGTGTCGACCTCGACAATTCTTTTCGTCCAAGGCACCTGAATGTCTTATAAGCATTTTCATCTGCAAAATTTTATTTTGACTAGTATATTTTGCAGTGTCCTCAATTGATAAGGATTCATCGATTTTTATCCAGAACTCTTTCAATTGTGAAGCAATGTTACTAATTTCTTGATTTTAGCTAGAACTCCAAATTGTCTTCGATAATCTTTGATGGATCATGGTTACTTACTGTTTGAACGATTTTGAACTTGCCAACGTATTTTATTTTGTGGAATCTTTTTGGACCTTATGATAAGGTCATGGTCCTAATTCTTCAAGGACATCCTTAATCTTCAAAAGGGTATTATTTGTCACGATCATTGATTTAATTGTCGTATTTTTGCTGGTTTGTTGTTTTCGTCTTGAACTGAACTTTGATTGTCGTTGTTTGCAGGACCCTTAGCCTTTGGACCTTTCCTTGAAACTTAAGTCAGTGCCTTAAAGGTACATGTTGGGCATCTTTTATTAATTATAGTCTAACAAGTACGTTGATCAATTACAACATGGCAACCAATGGCCATTAACAACTATAGATATTTTTGTCCATCAGAGTCACTTATAAGTATTGTTATCTAACAAACTTACTAAAAATAGTAAAGTCTTAAAAATAGCTCTAATTCTTCTGATATAACTGTCATTTGATGACTTAATACATTTGAACCTGCCATAGAATTTTATAGCTACTCTTTAACATAGCTACATTTGTACATCAGTAAAAGTGGCATAATAGCAGATTTTGCGCATATGAGATACATCTAGCACATTTTCTTCTAGAAAATCAGCATCAATGATTGTAGTTGCTGAAATTTTGAAATTTTGACCAGAAAAATGCACTACAGCAATAGTAATTGTAGCATAGTCCTTGTAAAAATAGCCCATGCCAGATCACGAGCTTTGAAATTGACCTCATTTCTTTTATTGGCATATTATGAATCATCATATTTATAAAGAAATTCATATAAGCAAATCATCATATATTAAGGCATGTCCATCTTCTGCTTGTGGTGGAATTGCCTCCCAATATTGCTATGATGAAATGAACAAATGGGAAGGTCACTTGATCATATACTCCCAAACAAAACAAAACAAGTCTAATAGATTCATTTATCGCTATCATCACTCTCACTTCAACTATATCACTATATTGTGCAAAATGTTTTTGTTTTTTAAAAATGTCACAAAAAGAAGAAGAAATGATTTGTGCATTCATAATGTATATGCTTTATATGCAAAGAAATAGGTGACATGAGAGGTCAAGGTGCTTCTAAGCATCTTATCATTTTCTTTCACAAATTCCTTTTCAAATATAAAGGCACCTCAAGAAGGATAAAGCCAACGTCATTTCTTTACTTTAAAAGATTAAGATCCATATCAAGCTCAACATCATTAGTGAATGTTCCAAGAATCTTGACATCATCCTTGTTATAATTGTTATAAGACTATTAGCTAAGCTTGCATGAAATGCATCAATGAAATAAAAATTACATCCAGATTTATCATTTAGAGCATTGAGTGTGTCACACCATTCTACAAGTGCACGAAAAACTGTTAAGAGCAGGTCCCCATGGCCTCAAAACTCTAATGGGACCTATTGCATATTTCCAGACCCTGCATGTTTTCAGTAGTTCTTGACCTTGCATTATTTATGAATGCCAATAGACAAAACAAGCTGACATTGACAAAAAATAACCATTTGTGTCTATATCACGGGCCTTTCAAAAACCCCCAACGAGTGGTCTGAGGGGCCTCTGTTGCGTCGGTGCCTCAAAGGGCGCTGGGACTTGAGCGGTTTCCCCAACACGTGCTTAAGTCTAACATTCATCCAATATGCACTTATGTAAAAGCCAACTCAGAAATGTAACAAGCTTAACCATTCAGACTTAAGAAAACTGGAATCTCAACCAACCCGAAAGCCAACTCAGAATTCGTCCCCAAAAGGTAACCAAAGGCAAAGACAAGCCACACATGAAACCCAAGGCATAGTGGTCGCCAAACTGACCAATTGGCATAGCGGCAAGCCCCATGTCGATGACAGGGACCCTTAGGCGCCAGCGACGCAAAAAGATTGTAGTAAGGGTCCTTCCACTTGGACCAATCCCGGAGGCGAAACCGAAATGGTAATCATCCCCAAGGATCAACTTTATTAGATTTGGAAGAGGTTACATTCATACATAGACTGACCGGTCTCGGGGCCACCAACACGTGCTGGGCATTGTGCCTGGCTCGTGCTGGTAGAGGGAGCTGAGACCTGGCGACTGGATTCCTGGCGCTGGTTGAGCTGCCCAAGTTTCTGTCTGCCGGACTCCCCCTACAGGTCTGCTGTGATTCGGCGGCACCCCCTCTGGTTTGAAACATAGTGCTTTCTGGTAAAGCACGCTTTTTCGAACTTAGTTTTTATTTTGCAGCCTGGCAAGCCTGGCAGAATCAGTCTGGCTCCCGGACATGGGTCCCGGGAGCCGTCCCGGCGGCCGAATCAACTTGCTTTCCTGACTAGGCCATGACTCGAGCTCCAGAGCTAGCTGATGACTTGTGACTACTTGACTGGCTCACCACAGGTCGGAGGCTCAGTCCTTGACGTTCTAACTTGCTCTAGGACCTTAGAGAGTGTCACCCCTTTGAGTCTTACAGGGCACGCTGGGTGCACCCGAGTCAGCTTTACAACAGCCTCTAAGGCTGATATTCAATGATCTATTAGTATCTATGCGAGCTTATGAGAAGTTTAATGTTTTGGAAGTCCATGATATTATGAATTGAAATAATATGGGCTCTTATTGTTCTCGTGTGTGAGCAAAGCAATAGCTTTATTATTACTATTGATGCTTCTTGGTTTCCAAGGGGAGGCTCGAACCCGGGACCAAAGAAACTTTGGTATTATTACTATTGATGATTGAAGTCCCTACCAAAGCCCTAGTTTGAAGTTATGTAAACTTGGAAAGGAGTTGCCCTTATGTTTAGATGAAGGCTATCACTTTTTATGAACTTCATCTTGATACTCTATGAAAGGCTTGCCTTCCTTTCTTATGAGAGCTAGCATTTTCATTGAGCTTCAACTTGATATGTTATTTCACCCTTTGCCTAGAACATAGTGAATCCCATGCCCTTCAAAACATGTTCTATCACAATGACAGAAGGGGATCTTCAGACCTTGGACTTTCACAATGAGGCTTGCATTCTTTTTCATTTTTTTAAACACGTGATGAAGTTGCTGTAGTAATCAGGCTATCAGTTGCTCCTTGTGGCTCCCCACACATATATAAAAAATTGGAGCTGCAGGAGCTGCTTCTCTTGTTGTCTCCTTTTGGCTTTTTGCTTTGTATATATGTACGAAAGGCTGATCTGAGGCTAAGAATAAAGAAGGCCATGGGGGATGGATACAAGTGCGAAACGACAAAATAAGTTGGCCGTAGTAAGCCCACGCGTCGTGGAGGAACGGCATCTACGAGTGCGTTCAAAAAAGCAACACGAGGTGGGTGAAGGGGGGGCCGCAAAAGTCCGCTGATCCATTTGAATTTTGAGTTATTGGTGGAGCTGGAGTCTGGATTCTAAATCAAAGTTCATGAAGCGACCAGACTGGTTTTCACGCAGCCCACGGCCCATGAACCTGTCGCTGCCTTCAACAATGTGGCAACGGGCACTGGGCACTACACTGCAGTCAGTGCAATATAATTGGTAGGTTGATACAGGTTATTAGTATGATGCAGGATGATATCTCAGAACGGAAACTTGTAGTTAATCAACTACAAATCAAATTATTCTATAAAACTGGGTCTTGAATCCTGAATTCTGATCCAGGAATGGAGCGCCATGATCGGTTTTGGAATATAAGAGAGTGTAAAACTTTAAAAGGGCGTAAAACAGCAATTACTGGAAGCTGAACGGAGTGTCGGTGTTCTTGTCAGGGCTAGTACAAAACCTGTTAATCTGGACCCTGGTGTAAAGAAAAACGCAAAAGAATGGGTCAGACTGCACACCTTCACAACTTGACAGAGTCCAGAAGTAGCTCTCAGCCCAAGTCTCAAGACTAGCACATACGTACATCCTGGAACCCACACTACGGATTCTTACATAGCTTATCTTTTTTGCGTATCTCGAGGAGATGCAGAAGATGGGATCCACAAGCAAACTGATGTAGACTCCAAGGGATGAGGATGAAGATCAGGATTGAGGGCCCAAGAAACAGAACAGACTAGACTGTGTTGCTATTCTGATTCATGCCTGAATTCTAGGTTCGAAGATGAATCAAAGCAATAAAATTGTGCGTATTTCAGTAGAAAAGAGTCAGTGTAAGGCTGAAATCTCACGTATGTATGTACTAGACTATGTATGTAATATGTATCTGTATTTCCAACAAAATATCTTTGAAAAAGGACAGATTCGAGGTCGATAGTCCATAGACAAGAAAAAAAGGTAGCAGAAAACGACATTGCGCATGCTGCTGCAAAGCTGAGCCCAACTGCCGTCGCATCTTCAAATGCGAAGGGCAAAGGCAAATGTACTACTACTAACAACCACCCGATGGTGCTTAATAGCACTACGTATCCTGCGCTGCCCCCTTGGATGTTAACCACGCCTCACAACTTCCACACAAAGCTGCAAACTCGGAACGATCTTGACAAAATCCAAAGATCAGTGCATTATGATCCTACCCACCCACTAGCGGTAGGGAATAGCTAGGCCGCAGCTAGCAAATATCTCATTTTTAATGTTATTTTATTTTACACTTACTACGAGTGTTGCACAGGTGCAACTATCTAGTATATTTTTTTCCTCCAAGAACTAACCATAGATTAAAGGAGAAAAGGTTTATCAGCCTCCTTAAAAACAAGAGATGACTGATCTCAAATTCTCTGCTATTTTTATTTAACCAGATGTTCCATAATGTGATCACTCTGAGATATTGCCAGAAAGCATTGATAGTCGTGTCCTCAAAAATAATATCATTCAGTAATCGATCAATGTGACATAACCTCCTAAATCTAACATGAAAGCGCGCAATGAAGAGATCACCCACTCATTTCCAAAGGAGGTGTAGCAGTGAAAGAACAAATGTGCCACTTCTTCATCTGAAGTTTTGCATTTAGAGCAGGCATCTGACACATTACCCCTATAGTTGGCATGGATGAGAAGAGAGAGCTGGAGAATCATCAGGGAGAAAATTCTATACTTGGCAGGTCTGATTTTATGGTTACGATAGAATATGGCCTTCCAAAGGTGAGGGGAATAAAAAAGGTTCTACTTGGAGTTGAACAAAAAAAAGGTGAAGTTAGGCTCTTTGGTTGCAGAGTAGAGAGAGGAATATGATATCTTGGCAGTTTTGTCTAGAGCCTTTACAAGCCATTTGATGTCCCAATTGGTAGTGGGAAAGGTGGAAAGGGGCCAGGATTCCCATGGGAGAAGGCAAAGGAGAGGAAGTGAGATTTGCGGAGGGAGAGACCAAGTTTAGTCCTGAGACGAGATAAGTTGAGGGAGTAAATGAGGTTCATGATGTGTTCCCAAGTGAGTCTTCTTTCGATCAATGCTTAGAATTGAGGGTGGTAGCTTTGGAGAACCAGAGGGGCGCTCAAGAGGGGAAATAGAGTTGCCACCAATCCAAGTGGTAAGCTTGTGCATGGAGAGAAGCACTTTGAGGATGGAATTGAATAGAGGAGGGAGGGAGGTGGAGAAGAGGAAAGAAGTGTAGGGGAAGTCTAGGAAGTAGGATTGGGGGTTGGCAACAATGGATGAGGGTATGGCATTTAGGCCTAGATCCTAGCACCATTCTGGAGTAGCCTCACCTTGCAACGCATTAGCATACTTTATACACAAATGCATAATGTTAGGGTAAACTTAACCTCGGACCCAATCCCCAAGTATTTTAATGAAGCAACATGTCGATTTTAAGCCTCTATTAGCATGGCTTGAATTTCAATCTTACCCAACTCATTCTATGGTACTTGTGTGCTTGACATAACTCAATGATATTAAAGATTATAAAATATGATAATTTTGCAACTAAGCATGGAAAATGAAAGACACAAGGCATTTCAATCTTAACCATCCTAAGATTCCTATGTACTTGACATAACTTAATAATATAGAAGAAATATTCTAGTCTTGCAACTAAGCTTGAAAATTGAAAGACATACATGCACTTTGAGGCAAAAAACAACACTTTCTCATTACCTTCAACTTGATATGTCCATTAATCTTTTGACTTTCAAACATAAATTGTAGAGGATTTTGAGTAGGGTAAAGTCCTTAGGCAAGAGCTTTATGCCCACAAGGTCCCTTGACTAAGGATGAGATTTCAAAGGCACATAAAACTCCATGCATGGGATTACCCAACTCAAAAGTAGCATGTGTTTAGTGTTTAAACCTTGATGCCCTCACGTCCAAACCCTGCACCTCTGTTTCCTCTCGTCTCATCATTTTCAAGAGCCTCCTCCTCGGGTGTTGCAAGATCTTCATCACCTAAGAGATTAGATGCATTTGGAGACAACTTGTAACTTTGAGATTCATCAAACAAGACATCCTTGCTAACTTTTACTTTCTTTGAAATAGGATCAAATATCCTATATCCTTTGCTATTTTCACTATAGCCTACAAATATTCCTTTGAAGGAAGGTGTATCTTCTTTCCTTCTTGTTTACAAAGGAATGTGGACATAACATATACATTCAAACACTTTAAAATTTTTTACATTGGGCTTGAAATGGTGAGATCCCACCAATAGCACTACTAGGAAGCCTATTACATAAGTGATTAGCACAAGTTATGGCCTCCCCCCAAAAAGTGATGGGTAGAAATGCATCAAGTCTTAAAGACTTTGCACATTCACAAAGACTCCTATTTTTCCTCTCGGCCACCCCATGTTGTTGGGGGGAGTAAGGACAAGTGAGTTCTCTCTTAATGCCATTGATCTCACAAAAGTCTCTCATCTTGTTGGAGATATGCTCTCCTCCATTATCACATCTTAGAACTTTAATGCAAGAACTAAGTTGCTTTTCCACTAGAGACTTAAACTTTACAAAAGCTTCATATACAAGGCTTTTCTTAGGCAATAATTCAATCCAAGTGCATCTAGTAAAATCATCTATAAAGGTCACATACATTAAAGCACCTCCATTACTTTCATGAGAAAAAGTATGTACATCCAAATGGATCAGATCTAAAGGGAGGTAGATCTTGTTAAAGATATATTGTAGGAAGTCTTTGTGTGACTTTGCAAGGCCACATGCCTCAAACACTTTCCCACACTTCTTGAAAGCTTTTGGTAGGCCGAGACTAGATCTAGACAATGCACTAAAAACCTTGAATTTTGGACTAGTATGCACTTTTTTGGATCAAGAACACTAATGGAAGTTAATTTGAAGGTTGTTGTATGGTTTCACACGTGTGTTCACACTTGAAAAGCCTCTCTGAAGCAGATCTCATAGTTGGTTTCTAAAAAAAAAAAAATCCAGAAAAAGCATACAGGGGCTCAACTTTATTTTTATTGTTTTTTACCATTACCTCATTTTTCTCCTTCTTCTTCTCTTTTTATTTATTCCCCTACGCATATACCATATTTATTTATTCCTCACTTTTAACCACAATTTTTTTTCCCTTCCTGTCAGTACGCCTCTTTTCCCTCTTTTTTTCCAATGGTTTCACATCCACGCACGCCAACGCCAACGCCAACGACATACGCAGGTGCCAAGGGACTGTCACCAAAATTGCAGTGGGGGGAGTTAAAAGATTCCGGTGAAGATTATTCTAACAAAGGATTCTAATAAATATTCTTCTAATAGTGTTATCATGCCACCGAACTACGCCAAGGAATGTTGATGAACAACCAAAAGGAGTTCCAGAATCTAGATGCACCAGGAAAGCCGATATCAGAAGGTCAACGAGATTGCAGACCGGCCGACGAGTGAAAACAAAGCCCCGCGTCTCCCCTGTTAGAATTTAGCAATTTTCACATGGTTTTTTTGATGTATTTGACATCTATGTGGATCCACACATGTGAGGACCTATCCACACGTGTGAAATGAGACTTGTAATATTCAGATCCATTTTGATTAGCTTTCATTTGAGTCAAATATGACATCTCCTAAATTTTGTAGGAATCTAGAAGGTCAACACAAACCACCAATGGATGATGTGGCAAACTTGATAGATCTTATCCAAAGTGGATGTGGATGAGTACAATGAGCTGTCCCACACGTGCTGGATACAACTTAGAGAGAGATTATGGTGATTGTGTACCCATGATGGATCCATTGTGAACCTAATGATGAGAAACATTGGTTTGTGAAGAAATCTTGGTGTTTTCACTCTCTTTAGCACTTTCTTTGTGGATGAATGCTTAGTAAATCATAAGTAAACTATTTCTCTGTTATCAGGCCGTACAGTAGCTGTACTTCACATGGTGAAGCCGTGGATCATCATTTTTTGATTGTTCTTGCTTGGAATCACAATAATTGTCAACTAGAAGCTTGATTTGGAAGCTAGTCTTGATGTAGATCAAGATCCCAAGCTACCAATTACTCTTTATGGTCATTTGTAGATCTAATTAAGTCCTTAAACTCTGAAATTTGACATCTCCAACAGATTTTATGACAACGGGAATAAAATCATGGCTGAGTCGGCATACGTGTTAGCAGATTCCAGAGAATCCCCAGATGCCGAGCCAAGCTGAAACACAAAGCATCTCTCACCCAAGACCGACGAGGTCTCGAAGGAGGAGATCAGGAAGAAACTAAGAGCTAGCATAAGAGCCGAGGATTACTAGCTAGGATTACAGATTGTTTCCATTTGAGCCTACATGGTGAATCCCAGAGTAGGAACGACCATGTAGGAGCTAGTGACATACCTAGGCAATGTAAATAAATGTAGACCCCTCTTAAATAAAGTAGAATGAGCCACCTTTTGATGGTGACCTCTAGTGGAAGAGCTATTTCCACTTTTAATTTCTAAACTAGTGGAATTGCCACTTAGGCTCCACATGGGCAGCCCTCTTGCTTATTTAAGGGCCCCCCTCTCTTGTGAGGGAGCTTTTTATTGTATTGTCATTTCTCTTGTATGAATGAAGAAGATCATCTACGAGTTATTGGCAATTGAGAAGCTCTTTGTTCATGGCTATTTTCTTGAGTGAAATTCCTATGAACATGCTTGATTTTTTTATTGTGGTTGTGGATTAATTAGATTTCTTGCTTTCTTTCTTGCAATGTGGAATGTAGATATGGATTAGCTTTCTTGTTTCTTGTTTATGTAATTTTGGCATGCAAGTAAACTATATAGGCTGAGATTGTGGATCCGATCTTGCATATTCACCAACAATCCTATCCTTGATTGTTTTTGGATATTCCAAGCATCAAGAAATGGGTGTTTCTTGATTCTTGGGATGCTAGAATGTTGTTAGATAGCTAGCTTTCTTGATTTTTGGTTTTGTTGTGTAGATTAATTTTGATGTTGTATTATTCCTTGATTTCTTAGAGTAGTTTAGTGGACAGGTTTGTAGATTGCTCCCTGATTCATAACGCTAATTAGTTGAGCAAGGATTAGTTACATGACTTGTAAATGCATGTAGCTGGATTGCATGAAATCGTTTCATCCCACTGATAGGCTGGGAATACAAATGTTGAACTGACAAACAATTTGCTTGGAAGCAGTTCTAAACTAGAGGACCTAACTGAAAAGAACTGAGTTCTAAAAATGGGCAGAAACACCTGGTTTCCAGAGTGGAAACCACCTAAGGAGAAGAAGTAAACACCAATAAGAAAATAATCATGTTCACAGATTCTTGCTAGAATTTGTGAACATTTGGCACCATTCCCACCGCTACATAGACACTTATAAACATCAAACCATTCCGATCTGTGCTACCAAACCATCTATCTGTAGGCTCACATACGCATCCTCACAGAGCTCATCACTTTGGTCTTGACTGACGTACAGCTCCATTTTTGACCGAGCCTTCACGATCCTTACCTGGTTGAGCTCCACGACTCACGTTTGGATCGGACCGAGTCTTGTTTCATTTTCTATTGAAACCACACGACAAGTCTCTACTGAGTCCCTACCAGAAATATTTTGCCATGTCTTGAGTTTAAAACTCAACCGACACTCATCGATCAGATCTCAACCAAGCTTTCCATTAACACCTCGACCGAGTGTTCCCGTGAATACCTCGACCGAGTCTTTCAAAGAACATCTCGACAGGGTCTTTCCGTGACCATCTAGACCGAGACACTTATTTGACATCTCAACTGGAGACTTTTGTAAAATCTCGACTGGAGAATTCTGTCAAATCTCGACCAAAGAATTTCTGTCAGATCTCGACCGAGCCTCACACTCAAACCTCAACTGCGTCATTTCTATCAGATCTCGACCGCGTCTCATGCTCAAACCTCAACCGTGTCATTTCTATCAGATCTCGACCGAGCCTCACACTCAAATCTCAACCGCGTCATTTCTGTTAGATCTCGACCAAGCCTCACGCCAACTGCGCCATCTCTATCAGATTTTGACCGAGCCTCACGCTTGGATTTCAACTGTGTCATTTTTCTTGGATAACGATAGAGGGCCCTACATTTCAACTCTTAACTGCACCCTCTCCGAGAATTTTCACTCGCACCTCCCGCTCAGATCTCGACCGAGTCTGGGACATCAAATCTCATTTGAATCTCGACCGGACCACTACTTCATTAATTTTTCGAGCCTTCTCTAATTTTTCGATACTTGTTAATTTTCAAGACTTCATTACTTTTTTGAGCCTTTGTTATTTTTTTGAGCCTTCAGAAAAAATTTCGACCCTTCGTACCAAACCACAACACAAACATCCATTTTTCGACTTTCAAAATCTTTTCGAGTTCTCAAATTTTTGAGTCATCTTTTTCGAGTTTTCATTTTTTTTGAGTTCTCAAGTTTTTTAGTCATCTTTTTTGAGTTCCAATTTTTCGAGTTTTTTCGAGACTTCGCTTTTTTTCGTTTTTTCGAGACTTCGTTTTTTTCCCATTTTTTTGAGCCTTCATTTTTTTTCGAGCCTTCATGTTTTTCACTTTTAAATTGTTGCATTTTTCATTTTTACCATAGCCCTAAACTGTAGTTTTTTTCGGCATAACTCTCAACTGTCGCGTTTTTTGTTTTGACCCTAACCCTTCGCATTTTTTGGGATTTAGCCACATTCGGGTGTTTCGCTTGTTGAGTTGATATATTTTTCGTTTTTTGGAAATTTCTGATAATCAAAAAAAAAATTCCAAGAGGCCTGTATACCCAATCCTAAGGTACTCCAGTTTTTGCTATGGACCCTCCTTACGATCTGAATTCCACAGAGGACTATCCACCAGAGATGGTTTTTCCATCTACAGAACAGACTCGATACAATAGATATTCTTGGATGAAGTCCCAAATCCATGAGCCCTCAACTAACCCATTTGAACGATGGGAACCCATGCGAGCTGAAGTTCCATACGATCGCCCACACTTTCACGTTGTAGAATCATCCCACGCACGAGCTCACCTAAATGGAGCTTTTGCAAATAATGCCCCGCGTACTGAAAAACGTACTCCAAAGTTAGATTTACCTAAGTACGATGACAACATTGACCCTCAAAGATTGTATGCCATAGGAGGTCTCCTTGCACAACCAGGTGAATATGGAAAAAATTTTCCAATTCGTTTCTTGAGCAGACAATTGTGCCTGCTAAAGTGAACTATACAACAATCGAGAGAGAAGCATTGGCCATGGTCTCGAGGCATGTCTTTTTCAAATCGATGCAACACCCTTGTGGGATGAGGAAATGACTCAGTTCCTGACTCAAAGAAGGCTCATCATGAGTACGGTAGAAAAAAGAAATTTTTTGCTAAAAGCAGCACCCTTTCAACTCATAGCAGGACAGTTATACAAAAGGGATGTTGACGATATTATACGCAGATGCGTTTATGAATCTGAGATACGTCCTATCATATCTCAGGCTCATGAAGGCATTGGCGGTGGTCACTTCTCGGCTGAACCGACTGCTAAAATCATCCTTCGAACAGGCTTATGGTAGCCATCCCTGTTTAAGGATATCTTTGCTATCATTAAAACATGTGATGTCTGCCAACGAGCCAAGAAAAATACAAAAGCCGACTTCACATTGTTGACACCCATTATAGAAGGCGAAGCCTTCCATAAGTGGGGTATCGACTTTGCTGGACCCATCAGTTTGGCAGCAAAAAACACTCAAGCCTGTTATATCCTAATAGCAACAGATTACGCCACTAAATGGATTGAGACATTCGCAACAAAGGACGCCACTGTGAAGACCGTAGCGCATTTTCTTTATGAAAATATTATTATGCGCTTTGGATGTCCAATAGAGCTTGTTAGTGATCAAGGCACTCACTTTTAAATGAAGTGATCAATAATCTCCTTCGTCATTATCTCGTTGTTCATCGCAAAAGTACTCCGTACTATCCTAGATGTAAGTACCAACAAGACGATTTGTAAGATCTTAACCAAGATAGTAGAAGCAAGCCGATCAGATTGGGAAACCAAACTATTTTCTACTATATGGGCGTATCACACAACTCCCAAGAAGGCCACTGGATGGGTTACCCCATTCCATCTCGTATATGGTCAAGAGGTAGTAATGCTTGTTGAATTCCTGGTACCATCCTTGAGAGTTATGCAAGCCTTCTCCACGGATCTATGTGAGGAAGCTACCATTGAACAACAAGTAAAAACCAGGCTCTTTACATTAGCCCAATTGTGTGAGACCCGGCTTATATCGTATCATGCACAATTGGTTATCAAACGTCGTCAAAAGGTCTGGCACGATTGTCACCTGCGTTCTAAAGATTTACACTTAGGTGATCATGTGCTTCTTTACACATCTAAGAAGCATCCAGGAAAATTGAAATTCAGAAGCGAAGGACCTTATGTTATCAATAAAGTCTTCCTTAACGGAGCAGTCCAACTGCAAATACTTGATGGAGTACTCCTAGACACTATCGTCAATGGTGGTCGTCTATGGAGGTACTACAAAGGGTTGTTTTTTGTTGATCCAATTTAAAACTCCATCTCTATTGTATATATTATTGTTATGATTTTTTTCTGTTTTGTTTTTCTTATTCTGCATGCTTATTCTTGAATCTGCTTGTGTTATTATTCTTGTTCACTGAATCTATGTATTTTTGGTGCATCTTTATTTTCTCATCCATATTCATTCTCAGAGAGAGTTCTAGGTCAAAAGATCATGTTCTATACCATAGGGATAAGATCTATCATATTTTAGGTCTAGTTCACTTCTGCACAAATGAAATCTCACACTTTTCACTTATAGCACAAATCGAATTATTGGGATATTTCATTACCATGGAAACTTCTATTTTGAGACTGTCATATTTCACTTCAGGAAGTTCTACCACAATATTACTGAGATGCCATACTCAAGAGTTTATTGGTCACCATCTTGACCAGTGTAAAAACACACTGTCATCTTTTTTTGCCTTTTTTGCCTGTCGTATTTTACATGTAAATATGCAGACTGTGCGACAACACAAGTAAAATATAGCGGCATGAATGGAGGCAGATTAACATAGGATTTAGGAGAGTAAAGGAGATAAATCCAACACTTTCATGAGAAATCGGGATCCGTGAATGCCTTGATCTTCAGACTAACCAATGCACAAAACTTGTTGTGTGCATTAACACTTAATGCCTTTGCAAATATATCTACAACCATGTCCTGCGTTCTACAGTACGTTAAGCTTATCTCCTTGTTGAGAACCTTGCCCCTAATGTAGTGATATCGGATTTCAATGTGCTTACTCCTATAATGAAATCTAGGGTTGGTTGATAAGGCAATAGCACTCTGATTATCATAGAATATAATTGTTGGGTGGTACTGATACAAACTAATGTCTGACAGTAAATTTCTCAACCAAAACGCTTCTTTAATGGATTGCGAAACAATAATGTACTTTGCTTTTGTAGAAGAAAGAGCGATAGAGGTTTGCTTACGACTGTTCCATGAGATAGGACCGCCATTGAAGAAGAATGTAAATCCAGATGTGGACTTACGATTGTCTACATCTCCTCCCCAGCTTGCATCAGAATATCCACTGAGCTGATGAAGATTGTCGTTGTTGACTTCTCCATAGTAGATGCATTGGTCCATGGTAGCTCGAATATACCTCATGACTCTTATGAGAGCCTTCTTATGGATAATGCCAAGATTAGCCATATATTGGCTGAGTGAGCTTACTGCAAAAGAGATGTCAGGTCTTGTATAGATCATTGCGTACATGAGAGATCCAAGTATCAATAGATAAGGATACTCTCTCATCTACTCCTCTTCCTGCTTGTTCTGGGGACATTGGTCCTTTGACAAACGCAGGCCTGGCTCCATTGCTGAATGAGATAACTTACAATTCATTAGATTGTATCTATCAAAGACATTGTAAAGATACCTTTGTTAAATGATATAGATCAGTCATCTTGCTCTGAGGCTCTATGGATCTGAATGCCCAGACAGAAGTGAGCTTTGTGATCAGTCATGTCAAACTCAAAAAATAGCATCAGTTTAGAATCCTTGACCAAATTGGTATTGTTGCTGAAAAGCAACGTATTATCCACGTATAAGGTGATGATAATGAAGGATTGCTGCACTGACTTGGAATAGACGTTGCAATCAGTAGTGCTTGGTTGGAAACCTGTTTCGATGAGGAATGTGTTGATCCTCTGAAACCAAGCTCTGGAAGACTATTTCAAGCCGTAAAGTGCCTCATGGAGTTTACAGACATGATTCTTCATACCTTCCAAAACATATCCTTCGGGCTGGATCATGTAAATGTCTTCTTGTATAACTCCATTCAGATAAGCTGTTTGCACATCAAGTTAATGAACCTCAAGGTCGGCAGCTGCAGCATATGATAGGAGAGCTCGGATCGATGAATGCTTGACTACTGGACTAAAAGTCTCACTGTAGTCAACGTTGGAGATATGAGTGAATCCTCATGCTACCAGTCTTGCCTTCCTTCGATTAATCGGTCCATTGGCATTGTACTTGATTTTAAAGATCCATTTGCAATCAATGATATTGCAGCCAATAGGAGCTTCGACTAGTGACCGCGTTTGGTTCTTGATCACAAAGGAATACTCTTTGTCCATGGCTTCTCTCCAGAGATTAGAGTCTGGTTGGCTAAGTGCCTCTTCGACTGTTGTCGTTTCCTGTATCAAGAGACATGCAAACTCAGGAGTATACCTTGTGGGCTGTGTGCGCACTCGGCTTGATTTTCTGGGAGGAATTGACTGATGAACCACTCCTGGGACTTGTTGATGGGTAGCAACAGCATCTTCGTCTGATTCGCTGTCGAATAGTGGATCGACAATGGACACGCTTGAGCCTGAAGCTCAGATAGTCGTGTCAATGGCAGGTGATAAAGGTTCTCCTGGAACAATATCTTTGCTTTGATGTCGATGAACTGATCCTCGATAAATAATGTATCCCAATTGTACAAGATTTGTTAGGTATCAGGATCATAGAGCTTGTATGTGTTATTAGATGAAGTATACCCGATTAGGATGGTCTTGAGACCTTGTAAGTCGAATTTCTTCCTCGTGTCTTTTGGGATCTACATGTAGGCGACACATCCGAATACTCTTAGGTTCTTCACAGAAGGCTTAGAGCCTGTCCACACCTCATGGGGTGTTTTGCTTGAGAGGGCCTTGGTTGAACATCTGTTCTGGATGTAAACTGTTGTGGAGACAGCTTCGGCCCAGAAGCTCTTGAGCAGCGATGCATGCGCCAGCATACATTTAGCTTATTCAACCAGAGTACAGTTCTTCCTCTCGGTTAAGCCATTAGACTGAGGACTATAAGGAGTGATGAATTGCTGCTCAATGCCTTGGCTCTAGTAGTACTCCTTAAATTCAGTAGAGATGTACTCTCCACCATTGTCAGACCTCAAGGCCTTGATCGTCCTTCCAGTCTCTTTTTCTGCACGCTCCTTAAAGATTCTAAAGCAACTGAAAGCTTCTGATTTCTTCTGGATAAAATATACCATAGTCCTTCTGGAAAATTCATCAATAAAAGCTATAAAATACTTTGCATCCTTCAGAGAAGGATTCTTCATCGGGCCACAAATGTCTGAATGCACAACATCCAACAATTCTCTAGTAGTGTGCTGATGACTTGATCTAAATGGTTTCCTAGTCTGTTTACCAACTAAATAGTCTTGACAGACACGTAACTCGACTTTATTACTAGAATAGTCTAGATCAAGAACAACAGAATGTTTAGACATTTGTTGTACAACAACATGATTCAAATGACCAAGTCTATAATGCCAAAGTAAACATTTATTTGCTTGAATAGAAATACTGAGCACCTGACTAGAGGTAGAAAAGCAATGACTTAATCTATACAAGTATCCATGCCTCTTTCCGAGTGCTAGGATCTTGCTTTTCCTTATCAACTACTTTGCATTGATCACTTTCAAATTCTACTTTATGTCCTAGATCTGCGACTCTGCTTATAGAGAGCAGATTCGTAGATAAATTGGGTACATATAGGACTTTAGAAAGTAGCTTACATTGATCATTTGCAAAGCTCAATCTTACAATACCTTCACCTGTGTCCTATCTTGATGCCATCCCTTGAATACGCAGATGGTATTAAATATATACAAAAATTTTACGGGTGTGCAGATGAAGAAGGTACAAAAGTGGTTGTGCTGTCTGTGGGAGATCGTGGGTGGTTGTTGTCATTGTCAAATTTGACTGCCCGGTGCATGGGATGAGTGTGAGGAGGCCGCGACATCGGCCTTCGCTAAAATTAATGTTGATGAAAATGAAAAAAATGTGAGACTCTGACAAATGCCTTAAAAATTGATTTATAGGGTACCTTCACTTTTCTATAAGGGCACTTTTGGCATTTGTAGGACACCTTTGGCATTGAAGAGGATGATGTGCTTTGGTTGTTGTTGTCTCTTTGGGAATGTCATTCCCATCTCCCTCCCCTCCAAAAACTGTTGCTTGGGGGTATTGATGGGGCAAGGGAGATAGAAGGACGCGAATGGAGAAGAGAGCAGAAATATTGCGGAACAGCTCTCCCATTCTGATCGGCTGCTAGGTGCAAAAATAGTCTAATAGATAGCTTATGCTAAATGTAATCACAACTTTAAGTGTTCTAATTGCCCAACATGATCTTAAAAATTAATTCATACTCTAAAACAAGAGTACATTCCACTGAAGAGATTAGAGATGGTTTGTGTGTGGTACTACTGAAATCAAATTCAATGTGAAGTATAGTTCTGAAATAAATCGAAGAGCAGTATGATATCACGAGTTCAAAAAGCTGAAGGTGCCCTCAAAAAGACGGTGATGTCTTTAAAACAGTTTAACACATGAAAATAGATGACCTTCGAGAATTTTCTCTCTCTTCCCATTTTTTCCAAAGAGCCGAAGGTGTGTTAAAAGCAGTTAAACTTTTGAACTATGCAAGTTTTCGCATTTTGAAAAAATGCAAAAAAGCCAAAGCTGTTGAAAACATAGCATATTTCTACAGACTATTTGAAAAAGTAATGTATTTTTGCAAAGTTGTTCTAAATGCAAGTTTTGTGAAAGCCCTTGAAGATGGCCAAGTCTTCAATGACTTCAAGTTATTTTAACTTAACATCTGGAGATCAACCAGAAGCCCGTTGTAAACATTCTTCAAATAAATTGGCTGTCTAAGTTTGTGATTCTTGTAGGTATCAGATGAGTAGACATAGAACCAAAATTGGTTTCACTTGACCCTAGATCAATGATCAATAAACATGCAGGAAGAATCATAAAATTGAAATTAGTCATTCACCAAGGAGGCAACTATGGGCTTAATTTCCAACAGTCCCCCTTAAGCTCACGGTTGGTGTCTTCGTCATGTTCAACTTGTTCGAATTTCTGGTGCTTGATCCTGGGAAGCGCTTTGGTGAAGATGTCTGCGACCATTTCTGTTGTGGAGCAGTATTGAAGGCTACGACTCCTCAGTTTCTGATCAGACGATGGCTGTCTTTGACACCTTAGGAACTCGCTATATCATACTACTCTTCCATTTATTTCAGAACTATACTTTACATTGAATCTGATTTCAGTAGTACCACACACAAACCATCTCTAATCTCTTTGGTGGACTGTACTCTTGTTTTAGAGTATGAATTAATTTTTAAGATCCTGTTGGGCAATTAGAACACTTAAAGTTGTGATTACATTTAGCATAAGTTGTCTATTAGACTGTTTTTGCACCTAGCAGCCGATCAAAATGGGAGAGCTGTTCTGCAATATTTCTGCTCTCTTTTCCATTCGCGTTCTTCTATCTCCGTTGCCCCATCAGGCCGACTCCCAAATATCTCACGTTACCACGTCCAAAACCTCTAAGAAAGCACTGGACTTGTTGTCAAGTCTTTATGAGACTCACGATGTAACCATGAGATTACATCTTAGAAGGAAGTTCTTTACTCTTAGTATGTCTGATTCTACTGCCATCACTTGTCACATCAACAGCTTCAAATCCATGTTAGATCAGTTATCAGCTGTAGGATGTTCTGTTCAAGATGATCATGCCGTCATGACCTTGCTTTCTTCTTTTCCAAAGTTCTATGAGCACTTTGTGGTGATGATCTCCACAAAACCCAACCTCACTCTTCAAAAGGTGATTGGTCATCTTCTTCAAGAAGAAATGCGGAGAAAGACTAGCAGCCTGTCCATCAAATCCATGGCCCTATACAACAAGAAGAAAGACTATTCCAAAGGCAAGAATCAAGTGCAACAGCAACAGCAGAATCCTCACACTCAAGGTGAGCAAGATGGATCGCGCAAGAAGCTTTTCTGTAGATATTGCAAAAGAGCTAATCACGACATCGAGGAGTGTCGCATCAGGATCTACAACGAGGCAAAGAAGCAACAATAGCAGCAACAACCAGACTCGTCCAACACAGTAGAATTCAAGGAGTCAGAACAGCAATGAAGACTGTGATAGCTGGTACCTGGACAACGGCGCTACCCAACACATGATGTCTCGCAAGAAATGGTTTACGGAGTACACAACTTACAATAGAGACCAATTTATCTACCTCGGAGATTCTAGCACCATACGCGTGGAAGGCAAAGGAGCAGTGAAGATCAACTTCAACAACGATTTGTCCATTTGTGTTCCTAACGTCCTTCATGTTCCTCAGTTGTCAAAGAACCTGTTATCAGTCTCTAAGATAACTGATGAGGGCTACATTGTTACTTTCTCATCTGAGCAGTGTACAATACTCAAGGAAGATACTACTCTGACTACATGCACTAGAGTCGAAAATCTGTATGTACTCTCTAATTCAATTGCATTAGCTAGTATCTCTAATGAAAATGTAAACGACATTGCTGTTCTGTGGCATAGTCGATTTGGACACGTGAATACAAGTTCACTTTCTTATATGAGTTGTAATAATTTAGCTGATGGTTTGAATTTCCCGTCTTCATTAGATAGAAAATTTCTTTTGTGAATCATCTATGGGAAGCTCTCTAGAAACAAGTTTTCAAAATCACATTCCATCAAAACAAAGCATGTATTAGATCTTGTACATAGCGATCTCTGTGGTCCAATGCCAACTCCGTCATTAGGAGATCGAATCTATTTTATCACTTTCATAGATGATTACACCAAATGGTCTACAGTCTGGATGTTGGTCGACTTTCCCACTCACAAGAGAGTTATCGACAACAATTGGATCTTCAAGAAGAAGATAAACTCTGATGGTTCCATTGCAAAATGGAAAGCACGGCTGGTGGCTAAAGGATTCAGTCAAGTCCAATGAGTGGATTATCAAGAAATTTTCAGTCCTATCATCAAGATGTAGTCAATTAGGACTCTGATTGCATTAGCAACCGCGAAAGACCTCGAAATGTGCCAAATGGATGTCAAGACAACATTTCACAACAGCAATGTCGAAGAGGAGCTGTATGCCTTCCAACCGAAAAATTTCAAAGTCAAAGGCCAAGAGCACAAAGTGTGCAAGCTGCACAAAGCAATCTATGGTCTGAAACAAGCCGCAAGAGCATGGTTTGATAGAATCAACTCTTATCTCATTCAATTGGAATTTGCAAACAATTCAACTGATTGTAATGTTTATTCAAAGCATATAGGCACCAATTCAGTTCACATAACTCTTTACGTAGATGATGCATTTATTTTGTCTAACGACACTTCTCTTCTGCACACTACTAAGAGTGATCTGTCAAAGGAATTTGACATGACTGATTTAGGAGCTATTCATTCTTTACTAAGAATTCACATTGCTAGAAATAGACTTCAGAAGAATATCTATCTTAGCCAGCATGCATATCTAAAAGGCATTAGAAAAGTTTCATATGTTTGATTGTAAACCAATTGATAGTCCAATGCATCCAAGTATAGTATTGACTAAACCTTCTTGTGCTGAGACTGATACTCAACTTAGTGAGTACCCTTATCATTCACTAATCGGATCTCTAATGTATGCAATGTCGTGTACTAGACCAGATTTAGCATACACTGTTAAGTCAATTCATGTATAATCCTACAACTCATTGGAAGGCATTAAAGAGAGTGATTAAATATATTCAGGGAAGTTTAGATCACATTTTATGTTATGATGGAAATGCTATCGACCCACTTGTCTTGCGAGGCTACTCCGACTTAGATTGGGGAGGAACAATCTCTACCAGAAAGTCTATTCCGGGTTCTGTTTCTATCTGGCAGGGTGTAAAGACCACTAGGGATAATCCCCTAAGATGAGGATAGGAAAACACCCGAGAGATTGTGAAGCAAAACCACCCAACCAATTTTAGACCCCTCCTGGAGAATCCTCCTGGATCTAGCCCCCAAGCTATGCCAATGTGACAACAAGAGGAGAAGAGCTCATTAGGTAACCTAGACCAAGTCGTCGACAGAATAATCACTACCTCAATATATAGAGAGTAGGATCTTGTGCATGAGCACATGCAATTCCCATGCAGGTCAACTATAAATAGGTCACAGCTCTTCATGCATACTTCATGTCTATATCAATCACACGTATATGCACTACTCCACATGTCTCAATTAGAGTGTTTGGGTCCTCTCAAGGTCATTAGTCACCAGCAGGCCTCGATGTAGAATAAAATCTAGTCATGACCAATAATATCGAACACTGGAGGGCCGGTCTACCATATTAGGACTATTCCAGGTCCTTAACCGAATATGGCCGTAACATCTTCCTCCCTTAAACAGGTTTTGTCCTCAAAACGGAAAAAAGAAAACATGAAACTATTCCTTAAGCTTTCAAATCTTACCCATGAACCATTATTTTTAGTCTGATCTTTTCCACCAGAATAAGCACTCAGAGATGCAACAATTCTTTAATTGCTTACTCTACTATTGAATAATAATTCAAATTCCAAAAGATACACCAAGCTATAAATCTTCCAAATGGGTTGATCCTTCATGTAATCCCGATTACATGAAACACTGGGTGACTTTACTTTATCTTAGAAATCATATCAAAAAGCTAAAGAAATTTCATTTCAATTTCTTGCAGTAAATAAGGCTTCTTGGTAAAAAAATTCTTTGAATATCCAAATATTCTAAAATACCACAATTTAGTCATCTAAAATCTCTAGGAGATCCATCAAGTCTCAAAAATCATAACTCAAACCAGAGTACTGCAGTTACTCTAATGAGTTAACAGCCCCATTTCTAGCATCATATGCAAGAAATCAACATCTATCTGTATCTTAATAGATTTATCTGCCTCCTACAAAATTGGAGATATAGAGTAAACTTTGTACACAAGCACTTATAAACTACAATCTGTAAGGTAAGCAAATTTCTCATAAGTAAGCAATTACTTAATGAAAATGCCTATGAGATCCACACAATCTCAAGTATGTGCTAGAGTAAAGAAATTTAGAGTTCAACCAATAGATCTAAATCCTTGACTCTCCCATATTGATCAAGAATTACTCATTATCTTAAGAATTCTCATATTTCTTTCAAATGACTTTTAATATCAATTTATGATCCGTTAATCATAAGCATTTAGAATCTTATGATTCGTCAATCATAATTCTCATGATTCTAAATCCATACTTAATCACAGAAAGATATTGGAGTATATGCACAACATACAACTCAAGAAATATAAGAATCATTCTGAAATCTTTTCCACAAGGAAAATCACTGGATTCCAAGAATATTCTTCCAAACCGATTCTTAATCAGATTATGAGTTCCAAATTCTACAATCATCCAAGTAATTAAAGACTATTATAACATTCATCTTTAACAATATAAACTTTATACGATCTCCTAGAACAACATCTAGAGATTACAAAGTTCTGCTGAATTCCCAAAATTCAGTTTACCATTCTTGGCACCATTAGGATCCGGTATCCAATTGAGCTCACTGGGATACTATCACTAATGAATAAAGTCTATTTTTCAACTGAGAAATACTCATCCAAGAAATCAGTATCCTATGCACACAATTCCCTAATGAATCTAAATGACTCATAAATTATGTGTCTTACAAGCAATACACACAAAACAAACTGTTTTCGGTGAATTCTCCTCACACTGTCCATTTTACCAATTAACTTTCACAGGAGTAAATCAACTACTCAAGCTAATTGCTCATGATTTAGAAATCTTAAATGTCTAGGTGCAGATCTTATCTATACTAGTATAACACCACATTTAGATCATTATCCAAATCATTTTAAGTTAACCAATAGATCTATCAGGACAGATCTGTTAACTCTGCAAGTAATTGTCAAACACAATACTTGATCACATGTCTATGTTCAACAACTAGGTTAAGTGCACCAAATAACCTTAGTAACTAGGAATACATAGTAGATCCACACAAGATTAATGAGGTTCTATGTATTCCTAGTTACTATCTACTAATATGGCACATATGAGAAAAATCTCACTATGACCCAGTACATAGACACACATGTCCTTATCTGGCACATTTTTTCAAAATTTGCATATGTTATTCACATATCTCACTGAGAATCTTGTAATTCAACTACAAAAGTTTCTATTTCTCTTGAGTAAATAACATATCTAGGAAATCTCTGAAGTGAATAATTCCACATCATAAGTTTTCCAACCATCATACTTTTATCAACAAAATTCCTTCACCCAATCAACCTACTTCAGATCTTAGTGCACAAACCAAGATTAGGCTGACTTATACAGACATCTTTGGATATAAGATCAAGATTAAAGCTTTATTCCACTGATCCAATCCATGACTAAATGGTACTTGGTAGCCAATCAGTGAATCTTAATTTAATCTTTACCAACACTTCCCATATTCATGAATATCTCACAGCTCATTATCCCCAAAACTCCTCTAGTTCCAGATTATTCAAAATAATCACTAGATATTTCCTCTATTCACACATGATAGTTTCACCAATACACACAAATTGGATTCCACAAAAGAAATCTATGCAACAGGTTGATCCCATGAAAGTCTTATTCCTATCATTTTCTTCTCCCCCTTTTAAAAGAAATTCCAAAATTTCGATTAAAAAGTTCCCAGGAGACAATGTATAAAATATCAAAGATTTGAAAAAGTCAGTAATGAGTATTCAATAGTATTACAAACCGGACTTTTTCATCATAAAATATCTTATCCCGACGAGTGATAGAAACATTACTCTCAATAATCAACTATCAAATAGAGATAATAATTTGGATTCAGGAAGTCAAAATTCCACTCAATCAATTAAAAAATCAAATGATTCTGAGATATATTCACAAACTGAAATGGAAGTATGAATTCATATAACTTAAACAGTCCTCCAGAACCAAGTTCTACACTGGAAGGAATCATATGAATCTCAATCCAATTGTCTCGTACATAAGAAATTTCTAAAAAGTAGAGGTTTAGAATCAAGAGAGAAATAGTTTTTAAGGGTTTCTGATTTGGAATTTATGAGATGCCATTGAGGGATCCGGATCTATATCTCATAACCTCTCGAAATACCCTAAATAGGCTTTACCAATGGTTTCAACTATTAGATTTACAAATAATGTAAATACTAACCATTGGTCTACAGATCATTCTCACACAAGAATTTTCTCTTTGATATCACTGATGTCCCATACCATCAACTTTCTCTCCAAGAAAGTCCTTTGCTTTTAGATCAATCATCAGAAAATCAAAAGACTATCTGCCATCCTATGTCCAGTATAGGATCCGATCTTCAACCATTTTCTAGAAAGATACCACCAACTATTGAATTTTTCATTTCCTTAAGTTTTCACAGTAGATGACAATATCATCTAAGAATACCACTAGGCATTGACCCCAGTATTCATATATAGTCGAAATGACCTGAGTTTATTCTTCAAAATTAAAAGGAAAAAATTCAATATAGTTGTAGTATACCAACAAATATCCAATATCTAAATCCAAAATGGTACAAGGAATACAATTCCTTCAAGAAGATCACTAATTGCATTATCTGATAATCCAGAGATCTAAAACCTCTATCTGGATTTCCAATACCAGATATGCACATATCTATTCCACCAAATACTGGAGTACCCCCAAATTTGATCCTAATGGATCGCAATAATCCATTTATAAAATTGTGATTTAACAAGAATCTGCACATGGTATTACCGTCACATAAAACAACCCCTATGGTTGGCACTATCATCTTGAATTCCTAGCATCTGAGAGTTACAACTCTTAGGAATAAGGCTCATTACAGTACAAATGTGAACCAAGTGTCATTCTCATTCATGTCACAATTTTCCATAACAAAATAGGGCCAACTCATGGTCCTACAGATATTCGAAATAAATTTAACTTAATGAATTCAAAAAACCGGTGCTATGCAATTTCGAAACAAGGAATATTAACCAATCCAAATTACACAACATTGTCACATTTACCTACACAAATGTCTCATTTTCTTCCTCCCTTAGATTTTCGATCACCCGAAAATTCTTATAGCGAAGGTCCCCAAAAATTACTTAGACACAAGTAAATGCTAGGCTACTTTCCTTTTGACCACACCAGCTCATTTTCATTACTTCGTTAAAGTCGCCTGAATCAATGAAAAGTCCATAAAATTTGGTGTTCGGGTACTCTTTGACAATATTTGAAACTCGAATATAGAGCTACCTCTCAAAAATTACCACCTTAGTCCATTGTTCACTTTAACAAGTATCTGAAAAGCTTAAATTGTCCAATTCTAACGATCAAACTCATTTAGGACAAGCCTATCGGTGCATCACTAAGTCCAAAAGGAAGAACCGATAAAAATCACAGTACCAGGAACCCATAATTCCACTATCTGGGTACTTGCCTGGAGAAAAGTTACCATGAAAAAATTCTATTGCCAATCCTAAATCCATGGATCCAATCACATGGGCAAAACGTTAGGATAATAGAATTTATTTCCTCAACAAATCCTCAAAAAAGAATTCGGAGTATAGGTAATCCGGGTTGCGTAACCATAAAACTGTTACAAATAGCCAAGCATTTCCCAAATGCTCCACCCTCTTTTGCAAAAAACAATGGAATCCATGCAACCATAAGGCTACCATCATGCACAACTCAATGAATTAACTGAGACCTTCAATCCACATGTTTTACCATGCAACCAGAAGAAAGCAAGAAGTAAAAGAAACTAGGGACAATCCCCTAAGATGAGGATAGGAAAACACAAGAGATATTGTGGAGCAAAACCACCCAACCAATCCTAGACCCCTCCTGGAGAATCCTCCGGGATCTAGCCCCCAAGCTATGCCAATGTGACAGCAAGAGGAGAAGAGCTCATCAGGTAACCAAGATCAAGTCATCGATGGAATAATCACTACCTCAATATATAGAGAGTAGGATCCTGTGCATGAGCACATGCAATTCCCATGTAGGTAAACTATAAATAGGTCACAACTCTTCATGCATACTTCCTACCTATATCAGTCACACGTACATGCACTACTCCACATGTCTCAATTAGAGTGTCTGGGTCCTCTCAAGGTCATTAGTCACCAACAGGCCTCGATGTGGAATAAAATCTAGGCATGACCAATAATCTCAAACACTGGAGGGCCGGTCTACCATATTAGGACTATTCCAGGTCCTTAACCGAATATGGCCGTAACACAGGGGGACCGATTTCGTGAAACTCAAGGAAGCAAAAATCAGTTTTGCTTTTTTCGACAGAGGCAGAGTATATCGTAGCATGTCAGACTTCAAAAAAAGCTGTATGGATCAGGTTATTACTTCACGACTTACATCACACTCAATTTAATGCTACCACCATTCTGTGTGACAACTTGAGCTGTATTTCACTGTCACTGAATCCCAGATTTCATGGCAAATACAAGCACATAGAAATCCACTATCATTTTATTCGGGAGAAAGTTTTTATTTTTGTAAGGGCACCTTCGCCTTTTTATGGGCATTGTCAGCTTTTTCGCAAAATCTCGAAGAGAGAAAAAAATCTCGACAGTCGTCTATTTTCAACGAGGAATGTTCCAAGCACTTCCCAGAATCTGCAAAGTGAGAGAAAGCCACTTCACGTAAAATACGAAGTGAGAGATTTGTAGTGTCATCGTCCGCATCATCATTCCCTGATTAGTTGACCGTATATACCATGTATAGTTGTCACACAAGCCAAATACTTCCAAGTACAACAACTTATCTAATTAGGTGACAAATATTAACTATAATTAATACATGGATGAATTCTATAAATGGATCATCCAGACACACTCTACGTGATGCTCCGTCCATGAGACGAATGATTTTGAGCCTCCTAGTTATGCCGTCATTCTGGTTGTAACTGCTATATTGTTGTGCTTCAGTGTAATATAGCAGCAGCATGCTTTTCTATCTGTGTATAACGTAGATGAATGCTTGTTGTGATTTGAAGCACTTCGTTGTTGTTTGACCACACTTGTTCACTCACTTTGATCAGAACACGAACGTCTACTCCTCAGTTTCTGATCAGACGATGACTGTCTTTGACGCCTAAGGAACTTGCACTGTCATACTGCTCTTTCAATCTATTTCAAAACTAAACTTCTGACTAAATCCATTTTTCAGCAATACCACAGACAAACCATTTCTAATCTCTTCGGTGAACTGTACTCTTTTTTGTTTTTGTGAGTATGAACTAGTTTATAAGATCTTGTTGGGCAACAAATTATTTGAGCTATGATTATACTTAGCATAAACATTCTATTAGACTGTTTTTCCATCTAGCAGCCCATTGCAACGGGAGAGCTGTTCCACAAATATTCCTATCTCTTCTCCGTTCGTGTTCTCTCGACTCCCTTGCCCCATCAGATTGGTATCAGAGCATAGCTCAAATAAACCAAG
The DNA here is from genome assembly GCA_029204225.1 of Diphasiastrum complanatum. Classification (NCBI taxonomy): domain Eukaryota; kingdom Viridiplantae; phylum Streptophyta; class Lycopodiopsida; order Lycopodiales; family Lycopodiaceae; genus Diphasiastrum; species Diphasiastrum complanatum. The sequence goes on from CM055103.1 coordinate 4,986,059, forward strand.
AGATTAAGTTTGTTCTATTTTTATTACTGTTAACATGTCTCATGTTGGTAGCTCTTCGTCTTCATCATCCAATGAAGCTAGAATCATTGACAAGTTCAATGGTTCTAACTTCTACATCTGGAAGTTAAAACTCCAGATGATGTTGATAGATAGAGATCTTTGGGATGTAGTAGAAGGTTCTGACCTGAAACTAGAAGATGGTGATCAAGCAAAGACATGGAAGATCAAAGATCAGAAGGCCATAGCATGTATCACACTCAATCTGGCCAACTCCCAAATATCCCATGTTATCTCATATTAGATTTGTTATCAAATCTCTATGAGACTCATGATGTAACCACTAAATTATATCTTAGAAGGAAGTTCTTTAATCTTAGCATGTCTAATTCTACTGCCATCGCTTCTCACATCAACAACTTCAAATCTTTATTGGATCAGTTATCAACTGTAGGATGTGTTTTTCAAGATGATGATGTCGTTATGACCTTGCTTTCTTCTCTTCCAAAGTTGTATGAGCACTTTGTGGTGATGATCTCCACACAACCCGACCTCAATCTTCAAAAGGTGATCGATCATCTTCTTCAAGAAGAAATGTCGAGAAAGACCAGCGTCCCTATTCCATCAAAGACAAATCGATGGCCTTGTACACCAAGAAGAAAGAGTATTCCAAGGGCAAGAATCAAGTGCAGCAGCAGCAGCAGCAAAAGCCTCACATTCAAGGTGAGAATAGTGGATCGTGTAAGAAGCTTTTCTACAGATATTGCAAGAGAGCCAATCACGACATCAAAGAGTGTCGTGTCTGCATCTACAATGAGACAAAGAAGCAACAACAGTAGTAGCCAGATTCCTCCAACGCGACAGAATTCAAGGAGCAAGATACACACCTGTTAATGGCTTATAGTAGTGGCAACAAAGACCATGATAGTTGGTACCTGGACAGTGACGCTACCCAACACATGACCTCTTGCAAGGAATGGTTTACCGAGTATGCAGCTTACAATAGAGATCAATTCATCTACCTCGGAGATTCAAGCACCATATGTGTTGAAGGCAAAGGGACAGTCAAGATCACATTCAACAAAAATCTTTCTATTTGTGTTCCCAACGTCCTTCATGATCCTTAGCTATCAAAGAACCTCTTATCAGGCTCTAAGATAACTGATGAATCCGCCAACGAGCGAGACACTGACGATCTTGCTCTAAAACCAAACTGGCATTATAGTCACTCTATTTCGTGTATCTCTTGGCCTTGTGTTGTGTCTCTTGATTGCTAGAATAAAATATGTTCTATGATGTGTAGTCGAGTGTGTGGGATCCCGTAAGAGCTTCCACACAAAAAGAAAATTCAAAGACAGAAAATTGTTCGCGAATCAGAAGAGAGGACAAACACGAAACAAGAAAAAAGCTTTCACGACAGCAACAACATCTTGCTGAGAAGATACATCATCTATCTCCATAGCAGTTGTAGTTGCTGCTTCGACTGCTGGCACCACAACTGTTGTAGTAACTTGTGGAGAAACGGTTAGGAGGCTGAAAAGGTCAATTGGTCTGGGAGCCAACATCCTTCCCATCAACATGGTTTTCTCTTGATCAGTCAGTATTCCAAAATGATCACACAGTCGCGAAACATGCGCTCCTATTCTAGAAAACTTTTGGTGTTTGATCACCTCAAAAAAGCCTTGTATGCGATAACACCGAAGCATTCAAGATTGCCAGCTAGCGCGTCCAATAGATAGCCAAAAGTTTGCACTGAGATAGTTGCATCCGCAACCGTCAAAAATATAGTTTGATTTGCGTATTTACAGAACAACTTGAAGGTGGTATCTTTGATCATTGAAATTTTATACCCCTTCGTGGGTACGAAGCAATTGCTCAGAAAACGGGTGGTCTCATCCATTGAATCTCTATTTGTAGAAACAATTTTTCCATCCAATGGTAATCCCAGAGCTGTGCAGAACAGTTCTTCAAAAATGGTGAAAAATTTGTCTTGCACATGTACTTTGAAATCCACCTCAAAAACAGCGTGGATGGAGTGTGAAAAACTCAGATCCAAAAGATGCTAAAGTTTCATAAAGATCTTGGCCATGGAAGTTATGCACATCTAGATTGAAAAAATGATAGAAATTGTGATGTTAAGCATACTAAACATCAACTAAACATCAAAATCTGATCATAAGCTTCCACAAACAGAAACTTGCTGTCCCTGTCCGTACTTCAGAGCCTACAACCTGCATTTCACACGTGTGAAGCCATAGCAACAAAGAAATCACAATTCTAGTGGCTAGAATGCAAGATATGAACAAAAAAGTGAGAGAGAAGAAGATGGACCTTCAAAGAGCATAACATTCATTCAATAGAATGAAAATGAGATGTGTACATACTCGTGGAGATGGCTATTTATAGCAGCCATAGTGCCTCTTGGCCACTTGTCTTATGATAGGCTAAAATTGGGGTCCAATAGGATTCACCCATATACCTAGAAATTTGGTCAAATAGGAATGCACCAAATTATGAGCCAATAGAAGAGCTCCACACTCGACCTCCTCTAATTAATGTGACCTCAAAAGTAGTGTACACATACTTTGGGCCTCTACATACATGTATGAACCTATCTCTAACTTTTATTTGGCCATAGGCCTACAAAATCTCAAGTTAGGAAAATACTACTAGTTGACAATTTTTCACACTCCCTCTTCAACTAGTTTTAGCATAGATTTAGAAAGTACACCAAGACTTGTTCTATGCTTGAAAAATAAGTCCTTTCCCAATGCTTTGGTAAAGATATCAGCCACACATTCCTTTGATGGGACATGTTCAAGCTTGATCTCTTTTGCCAACACTTGTTCTCTCACAAAATGGTAAGCCACCTCGATATGTTTGCTCCTTGCATGGAAAACCGGATTGCTTGCTAGACTTTGGGCTGAAAGGTTGTCACAAAAGATGATTGGACTCTCTGAAAAATCCAGCAAATGAAGCTCCATAATCATCCTCTTGATCCACACCATCTCCTTTGTGCATGATGTCAAAGCTTTGTACTCGGCCTCACTAGAAGAAAGTGATATAGTTGCTTGTTTCTTCGACATCCATGAGATAGCTCCATCACCTATGAAAATAGCATGTGCATTTATGGATTTTCTATCCATAAGGTCTCCTGCAAAATCTGAATCTGAAAAACCAAATAAGTTAGGTGATGAGCCTCTATAAACAATGCCAAAATCTTTTGTTCCCGAGATGTATCTCAAGATCCTCTTTCCTAGTTTCCAATGTTCTATGCTAGGATCTTGCATGAATTGGCTTAATCTACCAACACAATAAGATAAATCAGGTCTTGTGATGGTTAGATATATAAGAGAACCTATTAGCTTCCTATAGAGAGTAATGTCCTCGAAGGATCTTTCATTACCTCTTATAGTTAGCTTTACATGTGATTCCATAGGTGTATCAATAGGATTTGCATCTACCATATGAAATCTATTGAGAATAGAAATAGCATACTTCTCTTGTGAAATAAAAGTGATTTGAGAAGTTCTAATTACTTCTATTCCTAAGATATAGCTCAAAAGACCAAGATCATGCACTTCAAATTCCTTTTTTAGTGCTTTCTTGATATCTTCTATATCTTCCTTGTTCCCTCCACTTAAAATAATGTCATCCACATAAATTAGAAGGATTGTAACATCATTAGCACTAATTCTAAAGTAAAGTGAATGATCATACTCACTCATAGTGAAGTTTTGAGAAAGTAGAAAAGAGTTAAGCCTAGCATACCAACTCCTTGGTGCTTGCTTAAGACCATACAAACTTTTTTGTAGAAAACACACATGATTAGGCTTGCTATGAGAAACATAGCTCTCGGGTTGCTCCATGTAGACTTCCTCTTCAAGATCACCATTCAAGAAAGCATTAGAAATGTCTAATTGCCAAAGATCCCATCCATAAAGAGTTGCAAGGGAAATGATTACTCTTATGCTCACCATCTTTGCCACGGGTGCAAAGGTTTCCTCATAGTCAATGCCATGCTCTTGAGCATAACCTTTAGCCACCAACCTTGCCTTCAACTTGTTGATAGATCCATCTTGATTTGTCTTTACCTTGAAGATCCATTTGCATCCAATTGCACTTTTGCCCTTTGGAAGCTCCACCAATCTCCATGTGTTGTTCTTCATAAGTGCTTCAAACTCAAGATCCATTGCTTGGATCCATTCCTCTTCTTGCCTTGCTTCATCTACACATGAAGGTACATCAAAAGAAGTTAGGAAAGCATAGTTGGATCCATCCACCACTTGCTTACCTTTGCCATCATAAGTGAGCCTTGAGGGTTTCACTTTATGCCTTGGAGTTCTCCTTGGAATTTGACTTGAAGAGGCTTCTTCAACATCCACATCCAATGTGTCATCAACTCCATTGTCATCAAGCACATTAGTTGCAACAACACCATCATCACTTGAAACAACTTTTGGAATGTTACCTTCATCAAAAATGACATCCCTACTTGTGAACACTTTCTTGATTGAAGGAACATAAATCCTATATGCTTTGCTTACTTCACTATAACCAACAAAAATGCCCTTTCTTGAAGATGGATCCTCCTTAGTTCTATCATCAAGAGTAATGTTGAAGTAGCAAATGCATCCAAAAGTTCTTAGAAACTTGACATTAGGCTTCGTACCAAACAAAGCTTCAAAAGGGGTTTTTCCTTCCAATACAACACTTGGCCATCTATTGCATAGGAAATTTGCACACAACAAAGCATCACTCCAAAAAGGTTTAGGAAGATTAGCATTCAATCTCATTGCCTTTGCACTCTCACACAAGGTTCTATTCTTCCTCTCGGCCACTCCATTTTGTTGTGGTGTTCTTGGACATGTGTACTCCCTCTTGATCCCATGCTCATCGCAAAAGGCTTTGAATTTGTTAGAAATGTATTCACCACCATTGTCGCTCCTCAAGCATTTGATTTTGGTTGTAAATTGAGTCTCAATAGCAACTTTGAACTTGACAAACACATCAAACACCTCATCCTTGCTCTTTAGTAGATAAACCCAACAAAATCTACTAAAATCATCAATGAAAGTTACATACATCTTAGCACCTCCATTGCTAATTGTAGTAACACCATGAATATCCGAATGCAAGAGAGAAAAAGGCATCTTAGATCTAGATATAGATCTAGTATATGGCAATCTATGTGATTTAGACAAAGCACATTCTTCACAAACATGATTCAAGCAAGTAAGAGACTTGGGAAGTCCCCTTACTACCTCCTTTTTGGCTATTACCTCCAAGGCCTTGTAGTTGAGATGTCCCATCCTTTTATGCCATACCTCTTGAATTGACATTTGTTCATTTGCCATGCATCCAACTTGGTTAGCAACAACACATGCATCAAGCTTGAACAATTTCCCTTGCCTTTTCCCTTTTGCAATGATACTACACCCCTTTTTGATCAAGCAAGCATCACCATCAAACTCAACTTTGAATCCTTTGTCAAGCATTTGGCTTACACTAAGTAAGTTCTTGGTAATGGATGGAATGAGCAAAACATCTTTCAATTCTATATTCCTATTTGTAGAAAGTGAAATAGGAATTGTGCCAATCCCCTTGATTGCACACTCACCATCATTTGCGGTATAGATTACCTTCCTATCACCATCAAATGCCATTAAAGATGAAAAATACTCTTTATGATATGTCATATGAGAAGTGGCTCCACTATCAATCCACCAAGGATCAATGTCTCCATGATTAGCCAACAAGCAAGATGACATAACAAAAGCATCATTTGAAAGAAGCTCATCCCCACCCTCATCAATAGTTAGATTGGTTTGCTTTTCCCCTTGATCCCTCTTTTTCTTAAAACAATCACTAGCAAAATGCCCTTTGACTCCACAATAGAAACATTTTAGCTTAGATCTATCCTTCTTTTTGCCAAAAGTAGAGTGCTCACCTTGGTCTTGCCCTTTAGACCAATTGCTTTTACCTTTGCCCTTGAACTTGCCTTTAGAGAACATTGCCTCCTCTTCTCCTCCTTGAGATGTAGAAGATGCTCCCACTCTTGCTTGCAACCTGAATTCTTCAGCCAACAAGACCTCTTGCAAGTCTCCAACACTTGGTAAACATTTTTGGATAGCATAACTTTGAACAAGATTAGCATGATCATCCAACAAGCCATTGAGAATCACTTGAACAAGCTCCTCATTATTTATGCCATCATTAATGCATGCTAACTCATCATTCAATGCTTTAACTCTCAAAACAAAAGCATGTCCATTCTCACTCTTCTTTTGCATACAAGAAAAGATTTGCCTTCTTAAAGTCAACACTCTAGAAGTAGACTTGGATTCATAAACCTTCTTCAAGGCTTCCCAAGCTTCACTAGATGATGTGCACTTACCAACCTCTTTGATAAGCTCATTTGTCACATTCATCTTGATCATGTGAAGGGCTTTCTTTGCCCTCTTGTCATACCTCAATTGTTCTTGAGGTGCCAAAGGTCTCTCCTCCACACCTACAACAATATCCATCAACTCATTCATCTCAAGCAAAGACTCCATCCTTACTTTCCAAGTAGAATAGTTGAGGGAGGTAAGCCTATCATTGCTTTCCAACATGTAGCCTCCATTTGTAGCCATGTTGCAATGATTGATCTCTGATCTTTGACCTGTTCCAATGCACTAAGCACTCTCTTGAATCAACAAATGAAACACAAGAAGAAATCACAAAGATTTGGAACCTAAAACCTTACTTTTTCTCTCTTTTCCTCACTTTTTCCTTAATTTTAGCCACTAGTTTTATGATTTCTTGATCAAACCAAGACCAAACCTCAATATACTTGCTTTTCCCTCACTCCTAAGTTTGAAATACACTCTTGAATCATTCAGCAAACTGAAAATCAGAGGGTTACATCAATTTTGAAGTTTTTGACATGAAGAAGCAAGAAATTGAATCAAAAAACTATATGCTAGAATGGAAAACTAATAGGATCTTGTTGGATCTTGCATCTCCCTCTTTCCAAAACAATTTTTGTCTCCTTATTCTGATAAGTACAGAGGGAATTCGCCCTACTTCAATTGAAATGCATACAAATGATGTTTTGATCACAAAGATCCAATTTCTACACATAAATCAACAAGATTTTTAGCTAGAAACTTGATTGGAATGCTACAAAAGCAAACTCGCCCACAAATCTCTTCTAAATCTGGCAAAACCTGCACATTTGGCCGCCTAATGCTCTGATACCATGTGAAAAACTCAGATCCAAAAGATGCTAAAGTTTCATAAAGATCTTGGCCATGGAAGTTATGCACATCTAGATTGAAAAAATGATAGAAATTGTGATGTTAAGCATACTAAACATCAACTAAACATCAAAATCTGATCATAAGCTTCCACAAACAGAAACTTGCTGTCCCTGTCCGTACTTCAGAGCCTACAACCTGCATTTCACACGTGTGAAGCCATAGCAACAAAGAAATCACAATTCTAGTGGCTAGAATGCAAGATATGAACAAAAAAGTGAGAGAGAAGAAGATGGACCTTCAAAGAGCATAACATTCATTCAATAGAATGAAAATGAGATGTGTACATACTCGTGGAGATGGCTATTTATAGCAGCCATAGTGCCTCTTGGCCACTTGTCTTATGATAGGCTAAAATTGGGGTCCAATAGGATTCACCCATATACCTAGAAATTTGGTCAAATAGGAATGCACCAAATTATGAGCCAATAGAAGAGCTCCACACTCGACCTCCTCTAATTAATGTGACCTCAAAAGTAGTGTACACATACTTTGGGCCTCTACATACATGTATGAACCTATCTCTAACTTTTATTTGGCCATAGGCCTACAAAATCTCAAGTTAGGAAAATACTACTAGTTGACAATTTTTCACATGGAGTTCACAAACTCAGTACTAACTTTAGACAGAATGACTGAAGGGTCCACTTTCAAATTGCCCAACCTGCATTGATCCAAAAAGGACTGGATTGATGCCAAGCGGATTCATGTGCATGCTTTCCAAGTAATTGAAGAGCTAAAGCTCGATCCAAAAGCCATTGCGTCGAATAATTGACGACAGCTCCGTAGATCGCAATAGGGCGTAATAGATCACTTTGATCACAAAAAGAGTACGCGTAAAAAAGCATGAAAACGCAAGAAGAAAGTGTGAGGAGAAAAATAGAAAATGACTTATGCTATGCAGTAGCGGTGTGGAGATGATGATGGCATGTCATGGTGACATGACATCTGTCATTTCCATTATTAAGGGCGTGCATGGCTCAGAGGTTCAAACTATGATTTGACAGATCAATCTTAATGACGAAAGACCGTTTATGAAAAGAAAAGAAATAAATGAATAAGAAACAATATCTATTTTCATATGTAGGTGCACACACGTGTGAATACTGATCACCAGCCATCATCTTCAATGGAGGAATACAAAAAGTAGGTCGAGAGATTCTCGAAAGATTCTTGAAAATATACGAGAAAGATTCTAGAAAGTTTCGTGAAACCTTCTCACAAGATTCTAAAAAATGATAGAGAAAAATTTCTGAAAAAAATGTTGGAAGACATCTAGAAATATTCTCGAAAAGATTTTCAAAAAGATTCCAGAAAGGTCATGAAAAACTCTCAAAAAATTTGAAGAATGATTTGGAAGAATACTAGAAAGTGGAAGAAAATTTCACAAAAAATTTCTAGAAAAGATAGGAGAAAAGTCGCGAACAATTCCAGAAAAGATAACAGAAAATTTGCGATTAATTCCAGAAAAATACTAGAAAATAATGAGAATAAAAAATTCTGGTCGAAGGTAATATTTCTTGAGTCTGGATCCATTAATTCGTGTCAGTAATAGTTCACATTCAGGTGATTGGAGTTGTACAAAACCATTCTCGAACACCTCTATGACTTTATACGATCCAAGCCATCTCATATGAAGTTTTCCAGGGAACTTTTGATGTCGACTATCATAAATCAGCGCAAAGTCATCAGTTTTAAAATCACATTTTCTGATACGATTGTCATATTTTTTCTTCCATTGTTGCTGGAGTTCCACCGTCAATTTTTGTGAATTGACTCGAGCTTCAGATAGTTCTTCAATATTGGTCAACCTTTCGTTAATACATTCTGCATTTGTTCGTTGAGCTCGAATACAAAAAGTTGTCACCTCAAATTCAATAGGCAAAATAGGATGCATACCATATGTAAGAAAATATGGTGTTTGCTTCGTTGTGATCTTTTCAGTGTTACAATAAGCCCAGAGAACTGATGATAATTTTTTATCCCAAATTGTCGCATGTGCAATAGTAACCTTGTTCAGGATCTTACATAATATTCCATTAACTCTCTCAGTCAACCTGTTTGCTTTTGGATTATATGGGGTTGTCTTTCTATGTTTAATCAGAAAATATGTTGTCAGCAGCCGTATTGTGTCATTTAGAAAATGTGTACCACGGTCGCTTACTAGTTCAAGTGGGCAACCATATCTTGTGATTATAAATTTAAATAAGAATGCCGCGACAGTTTTTGCATCGTTTCGTTTCATCACTTCTGCTTCAACATTCTTTGTAGCATAATCCGTTGCAACAAGAATATAACGACATTTCGTATGTCGAGTCACAAGTTTGATTGGACCAACAAAGTCAATCCCCCACTTCTCAAATGGTGCAAGAGGCGTCAATGGCCAATTCATTGCTTTTGTAGGCTTACCAGATCTCTGGCATAAATCACATGAACGAATAAAAGTTGATACATCCTTGAATATAGTTGGCCACCAGTACTTGGCAGTCAATATTTTATTAATAGTATTCTTTAAAGCAAAGTGTCCGCCAGCATCGTTTGAATGATTGGCTTGAACAATCTTTTTAATATCTGATGTTTCGAGACATCTTCTAAGTTGATAATTAGCACCAAGCTTGTGCATGATATTCTTAATAATCGTATAAGGTGTTACCTTATATTAAAAAACTGTCTTTTTCTCCAAATCATAACCATCCGAATATATCTAATGCTTGAGATAAGTAATGATATCAGAATATAATGAATTTGTGGAAGAAATTTCAAATAGATTTTTGTCTGGAAAATCATCATTAATTGGCTTTTCAACTTTTCCCGTGCTGAGTCGCGATAGATAGTCAACATTCGTATGATATTTTCCTTGGCAAAGTTCTACTTGATAAGTGAATTCCTGCAGAAGTAGAACCCATCGAGCAATTTATCCTGATAAATTTGGTTTATTTACAAGATACTTTAAAGCATAGTGATATATCCCAGCAAATAATGCCAAAATTTTTTAACAGTGAAAATCATTCAAAGTGCTTCTCTTTTTGTAGTTGAATAATTTTTCTCCGAAGCATTGAGTTGTCAACTCGCATAGTATATGGGATGATCTTTTTTCTGATCGTCCTTCTGGCTTAGAAAGACGCCAATAGCAAATGCAAAAATATCAACATAACTATGAAATAAAATAGCCCAGTTGGGTGGTCTCAAAATAGGAGCATTGATCAATCTCTGCTTAAGTTCTTCGAACGCTTTCTGCTGTTCATTCGTCCACAAGTATACCACTTGTTTCCTGAGTAGATGCGTAAGAGCGGCGGAATAGAGACATGATTTTGGATAAATCTCCAATAATAGCCAACATGTCCTAAGAAAGCTCTTAGTTCACGTAAATTGGTTGGTATCAGGAGATTCTTTATAAGCTCGACTTTATCTTTATCGACCTCTATTCCTCTGTTTGATATTCTGTGTCCAAGTAATATTCCTTCTTTCATACCAAAAAAACATTTCTTTGGATGAAGGGATAAACAAGTATCTCGACATCGTTGCAATGTAAGTTTCAGCTTTTGTAGATGTGTCTTTATATCACTATATACACAGAAATCATCAAAAAGAATTTCAAGAAAAATTCTTAGGAAGGCAGTGAAGATTAACATCATGATTTGCTGAAAAGTCGTTGTTGTGTTGCAAAGACCAAAGGGCATGTTGTTGTAGGCATAAGTGCCCCAATCCATAGTGAACGTGGTCTTTGAACGATCCTCCTTTCTCACTCCAACCTGATTATAACCAGAGAAACTGTCACAGAAACTGTAACGCTCTTGACCAGCAACCTGATCTAAGATAGAATCTGTGAAGGGCAGAGGATGATGATCCTTGTGGCAGCATTAAGCTTTCGGAAATCCTAGCATATTCGTATTTTGCTAGTCTTCTTCTTTGGAACAACAACAATGGGTGAAACTCATTCACTACTTAAGACGAGATAGATAATACCTGCCTTAAGGTGCTTGTTGAGTTCGTCCTTAACCATGAGGGAGTACTTTGGATTGAGACGATACTATCTTTGTCGAACAGGTACAACATCTTCTTTAAGATCAATATGGTGCTCTCCAAATTCTGCAAGTATACCTTTCAAATCGTCGAGCGACCAGGCAAAAACATCTTGATACTCCTTCAGTAATTTTGTGAATTCCGCTAATTTCGATTCTCCAAGTGACTTTGAAATATGCACAAATCTGCCAGGTGCAAGTTCAATTTGTTCAATAGAATCTGGTAGAATGATACCTTATGTCGTACTAGCCTTGGTATGGCAATGAATTTCACGCATGGTTGACTCCATAGATATATTCTTTTCGTCAGCCTGGTTTTTGTTACCAAATTCGTGTTCAGATTCGTCACTCGAATCATCATCAGACTCTTTCGAGTTCGTGTCTGCATCGTTAATTTCTTTATTCAAAACATCCGCTTCAGCATTACAGACATCGAAGAATTCTTCTTCGTCAATATTCTCATAACATTCAAAATATTGCACTTCGATGTCAGATGCATTAGAAAAAATATTTAAAGCATAAGAAGAATCTTCTGAGATAAAACTGGTGTCAGACAAGGAGTTTCACCTTCATATTTGTCACGACTCCAGGTGATTATTTGTTTTGCTGGCTTACCTCGATTATTGGTCTCACCAGTCTGAAATCTCAACTCTCTAGATTTTCAATGAACACTTGCATTTGATTGATAAATCCAGGGCCGTCAAATTAGCACAGAATAAGAGGGCAAACCAAGTGGTTTGATAACTATAAAATTCATTGTGAAAGGCTTGGCTTGAATATAAACAGTGACATCCTTCAATTCTCCAACAGGTTTTCGTTGCGTCGAATCAGCTAACTTGATATTTTGTTGTGTCAGTTGAATGTCAGTCAGCCCTAAAGCATGAGCTGTGTCTTCTGTTATTATGTTCACGCTGGAACCAGAGTCTATTGGCACTTTTTCAATTAAGCAACCCACAATGGTAACATCAATTTCAGGTGCACCGAGATCACCTAAATCAATAGACAATACACCAGCATCTGGCAAAGAAATTTTTTTCTTATTTTTGAAGGCAGAAAGACCTTTCAGTTGCTTTCGATAAGAAGTGTTATCTGCCAACAGTTGCTCAAAAGTGATGTTCGGATGAAGAGATCCAATATCAGTCACTATTAGTCCTTCATCTTTGATTTCGAGATTGGCTTGTCAATAACAACACTAGACAATTTAGTCTTCGGTACTTCATCGTCCCCTTCCTCGAATGTGACTACCCTCTCTGCAGCAGCTGATTGAAGTTCAGTGTTGATAATTTCTTTCACTTCTGCTGAGATGTCTTTTGCAAATAATTTTGTAGCATTGCGGTCATAGTCGGGTCATCTTTAAGATCTTCTTTAGTCGTAGATTTGTTCGTTGATTTGCTAGAAGATTTCTTCTTCAAAGATTTTCTGCACTTCGTTAAAGATTTCTGTTCGAGTTTCGAGGAGCCTTTGCTTCTCGTTGTGACTTTGAATATCTTCTCTACGTCACTTGGCCAAGATTGGTCATCTATCTTCGCCAATTTTCCTTCAATAACATCAATCCTCTGTACCACAGCATCAGTTGAAGCTTTTGCTTTCGAGTCTGCAGCAACTGGTGTTGCTACATACTGATACTTAGGTCACAACTTCTGCGGCTGAGGGCAGTCAGGATACTTGTGGCCAGGCTCCCTACAGTTCAAGCATAACGGTCCATAATCAATCGGCTTTCGTGGCTGAGGACAGTCAGGTGAAAAATGTCCTGGCTCTCCACAGTTGTAACATTTGCCCGAGACTGGTTTAGTCGCGGTTTGTGACCTCATCGCTGGTCCAACAAATTCAGGAGGATTGTGTCTTCTTGGTGCGAACTTTGGTCTGTCCTGTTGGGCTGATGCTGCAGTACCTTGAACATAATTAGTAGTCGCATCATTCTGAAAAATAAAAAGTACCTCTTGGACAGGATCTTCAATATACTTTACATTCACTATGGTGCAGTCTTCTTTAGTATGTCCAGAAGTTCCACATTTCGTACACCACATTCCTGAGTTAGAAGAAGATGCTTTTGTCTTTTGTCTGCAACTTCAAAGATCTGCACTTTCAAATCATTAAACTTTTTATTAAGATCAGTCGTATTACTCTTCCAAAGCTTTTCGACTTTAGAAGTTGACGACTTATCCTCGATGGTTTTCGTGTCGTCCTTTCGCTTGGATTGTCGTTTACTTCTTTTCTCTCCTTTATCAGCTTCTAATTCCGATGAACCATTGCTATCAGACTTCGAGCTTGAAAAACTGGAGCTTTATTCAGAATCTGAATCATCTTCGCTATCGCTAGAATCAGTTTTAGACTTACGAGATCTTTTAGTTGAGCGTCGCTTTCATATTAGTTCTGAGGTCTCGAAGTTTTTAGCACTAGCTATTATTGCTGCTAAGGAAGTCATGTCCCCTTGTCTGCAATACCGATCAAAATTTGGTGGTAAACCAGCCAAAAACCATTTGATCTGCATATCAACAAGATATACACCGGTTAGTTTTCCTATAATATTCTTAACCTTTTGTGTATATTTTTGAAGAGATTCTTTCGTCTTTTTCTAAACATTGTTCAGACGTTCGAGAATTCTGGATTTATAACCGATTTCTCTGAACTGGTTCAGAAACGCATCTTTCAATAGTATCCAGGTTCCTAACGACCTGGTTCAACTTGACTGTACCATATGCGTGCCTTCTTTCTCAGCAGACCAGGAAAGGTTCGCAGTTTGTCTATGTCAGTTCCTTCGTTATTTGCATTAGCGATTGACTCAAATTGTGAGACATAACTATCTGCAATATCAGAAGTAGTCCCTTTAAAATAATCGTACTTAATTTTTGAGATAGAAGTGAAACATGCAGCAGGACCCTCTATACCGAAGCTAATTAGGAGTTCAAGTAACTGGCAGTGATCTTGTCAAGATTTCTTTGACTCACACTCTCACGTTGTCTTTGAAAAAATTTCTCTCTAAGCTTACAGTATCGTTCTAATCGAGATTCTCTATCTGACATACACTAGAAATAAAGATGGATGCGTCAGTTTTCTTATAACTTTCAACGGCGCCAAAAATTGGTATATGTCATACTATACCAACAAGATTAATATAGATTTTGTAGTAAATAATGTCGAACCCACAGAGGACAACGTTAGAAAGTTATGTATTTGGTACAATTTATGATTTATTTCGAGTGAAGTAGCTTTGAGCATTATTCTGGTTGTCAACGGACATTAGAAAGTAACCAGTATTACTTATGTTGGGGTGTGTAGTGCTAATAATTTCTAAACAACAGTCTTGCCTCTATCAAATCAAATGAAATGCATTCTACAGGTGAGATGTTATCAGAGTAGTACAACAATACTACACTCCGGCTGAGGTGTCAACAGAGAGTCGAGAAATGTTCGATGTATTCGTGGTTGTGCAGACAATTAATTAATCGCATTCGCAAACTGTTCGTTTCTAGACAGAAGTCCTCAACAACTTAAGTCCAAATTAATGGTTAAAGAACACGTATAGTTTTAGAGCACGTTAGAAACTTATGTTAGTTACAATCAGGAACACAGATCAGAGACTCAATTCTTCAGACAGGGATCGTCATCTCATATGTATACATACAGTTTTATTCAATGATCGTGCTAGACTATACCAAATGTAGTCGTTATTCTAGTGCCAAAAAGAAAGTATTCGCGATAGACAAATATGAGAATTTTAAGACAGTTCCTTAGAGCATATTTACGGATACACAGCAAACGACTATAATGCGCTAGAGAGTCTGTCTGATCAGAGAGTAATTCATGTAATGCCTTAGAGATTGCTAGTAGACTCATGATCACTCACACTCAACAGTGTGGAGAATAGAGATAAGGGAGAATAACTCTCAGCACTATATTCACTTCTTCAACCTCTTACATATGCATAAACTCTTCTCTCTTGATGGTCGAGACTGAAGCATGAGATCAATATATGTTCTACAGGGCGAACACACACACCTCTAAAACAACAGGTGCGGCGCTCCCGCGAAAAGGTCTAGTTAACATTTAGGTTGAGTATATGTTCAATTATACCACAAGAGGTATATTTAACTAAGAGTTAAAATTACTCTAGTTTAACATGGCGATTCATATCTTAGTCGTTTCGCGTGGATGACCTAGTAAAGGCTATCCAAGGTAATGTCTTCCCTTTTAAAGGTCTTGCCCTTAAATACAAGGCAAGTACTTAGGAGATATATTCTCGAAAAATGACTTAGGCCTCTTCATGATTTATCTTTATCCAGCTCATATCTTCATTTTCGAGTATATCATATAGGTTGATATTCAATATTTAACATTTTCGTGGCATCACAGTTCCAGGCACTTCCCAGAATTTGTGAAGTGAGAGAAAGCCACTTCACGTAAAATGTGAAGTGAGAGATTTTCAACGTCCTCGTCCGCGTCAACATTCCCTGATTCATTGACCGTATATATCATGTACAGTTGTCACACAAGCCAAATACTTCCGAGTATAACGGCTTACCTAATTAGGTGACAAATATTTACTATAATTAATACATGGATGAATTCTATAAATGGATCATCCAGGCACATTGTACGTGATGCTTGGTCCATGAGACGAATGATTTTGAGCCTCCCAGTTACGCCATCATTCTGGTTGTAACTGCTATTTTGTTGTGCTTCAGTGTAATATAACAGTAGCACGCCTTTCTATCTGTGTATAACGTAGATGAATGCTTGTTGTGATTTAAATGCAATTCATTGCTGTTTGATCACACTTGTTCACTCACTCTGATCAGAACACGGACTCTATGACTCCTCAATTTCTGATCAGACAATGGCTGTCTTTGACGCATGAGGAACTTGCGTTGTCATACTGCTCTTTCAATCTATTTCAGAACTAAACTTATGACTAAATCCATTTTTCAGCAATACCACACACAAACCATTTCTAATCTCTTCGGTGGACTGTACTCATTTTTGTTTTTGTGAGTATGAACTAATTTATAGGATCCTGTTGGGAAACAGAACATTTAACCTGCGATTATACTTAGCATAAACATTCTATTAGACTGTTTTTGCATCTAGCAACCCATTACGGTGGGAGAGCTGTTCCGCAAATATTCATGTTCTCTTGTCTGTTCACGTTCTCTATACTCCCTTGCTCCATCACATTGGTATCAAAGCATAGCTCAAATAAACCGAGAGATTAAGTTCGTTCTATTTTATACTACTAACATAAGAATAAATTTCAAGTTGTGGGTTTTAGTAGTTTTCTAATGTTAGCTACAGAAGATTAGTCAAACAAAAATCTTCTTAGGTACTCACAATTATTTGCATCTATACTTGAATTGGACATGTTATTATAGATCTCAATATTTTAATGCGTTTGTTTTTTACATTGTGGTTTTGTGTATATGACCTTTTATGTTACTACAAGAAGACGAAGACAATATTGATACACAAATTTTATCTTGAACCTTCGATCAAGGAATAAGAACTAATGTTAGTAGAATTTTGAGTGTTCTAACATAATAAAACTATACATTAAAATTTGTTGCAAAAAAAAGAAAGAAGAGAAAATAAAGAACAACACTTAGATACTTCAAAACCAAGGTGGCTTGATTCCATTTGTTGACTTTTGCACCCAATATTCAATGGAGAAATTTTGCATTCAAAGCAATTTGGGGAGCAAAAGTCTTGAGTTGTAGGACTTTGAACAATTATAAGAGCCAACAACTTTCTAAAAGTGCAAGCTTGTAGAGGCAATCTCCAAGAATTTTTTATAAGCACTATGACAAAGCTTTCAAACACGCTCTCTCTTCTCCATGCTTTTAAAAGGACAAGGAGGGAAGACTATATCGGCAACAATGAGCTGTGAGGGATTCACCAAGATGACACAATGCTCTTTATTTTGCAAGTTGGGAGTGATGAGATGCAAGTAGTGAGCATCATGGGATACCTATGGCTCCCTTGCTACACAACAATCGGGGTTGTATATACCCTCCAAGCTTGGAAACTAAATGACACATTTCTTTCTATTGACTTTGAAGAATATTTTGATTGAAGATGAAATTTGACATATTAATTCAACTCTATTTGAAGCATAGATTTTATAATTGACCTTCATGTGACATCGAGCAAGATTTTCTACCTTTCTTTGAAAGGAAAAGAGGCGGCCCTTGAATGACATTACAACTTGCAACTTAGAAGCTTTGGTGTCTTGCACACAAGGAGAGAGGCCATTACAAGAAAAAATTTGTTTCCTTGAAGAGCAAATTTGCCCATCATAGAGAACAAAGAGATGATTTAATTGCCTTTCAAATGGTGAGATATAGAAGAGTCACAATTAGGTCAAAATGAAAACTCAAAAGCTTATAAAGGCTTTATTCACCTTAACATCTAAAGTGAAATGTCATCTCTTTCAACAAATTGACATGACTACTTATGGAGAATGAAATTTTAGAATATTTTGGAGACTCATGAGTTCCTTTGACTTGCAAACATGTGGGCCTCTTGCTCTTCATTCGATGCATGAGGTGGAAGCATAGATTAGGGGCGAGGTACATGGGGCATGTCAATGCTACCATCCCATGTCCCAAAAGTGCTTGCCGTCTTCCATACATTTTGTCTATTCTTACACCCGATCTTAATATGACTATTGTATTCTAGACTAAAATGTACAAGAGCAAGAACAAGATAGTCAAAGGGGTTTCAACTGATGAGGCCTTAGTTGAAGAGCTCTAAGTAATTCTTAACAAGAATCTTTATAGCGCATATTGCACACATGCTTGTAATAGACTAACTTAGGTTTAATTCTTTGCAACTGTAATCACCAATTCAAAAATGTTCTACTAGGGGTGTAATTAATGAACAACACAACTACAATGTTTAAAGTGATCGTGCACTATATACAACCATATATATTAACAAGAAAATGGGTAGACCTTTTTGTTTTTTTTCTTTATTTTGATTTCACGTGATTGATAATATTCAAAGTAAAGTCAACCTACACATATTTCCACATTGATACAAGTCATCCAAATTTGTGGAGTGGTCTCCTAGAAGGATTCACTCATCTTAAAGTGCAAAAAGAAGAATGGGAGGTGACAAAAGGGTATGCAACTCAATTCAAACATGAAGGGTGAAGCCATATACGTAATGGATACCTTGTGACTATTATGCCCATTTTATGAAAAACTATTCTGAAGGAAAAGTCACTTTGCTCTGATTGGAAGAGACTAGAGTATAAAAGAGCACAAAGGACAAATTGGGATAAAGTTTAATGGTCACAAGGATGTAGCATAATTGTTTACATATAAGTTAAAAGGATTATTTAGTTTGGATCCATCTATAGTTGAGAGAGGAAATATTCTTGAGGATGGGAGATTGGTAGTTCAAGAATGGGCCATGGATATCCAAGCCAAAATTTTCAACAAGGGCAATGCAAGCATTCCAAGGAAGGAGGTCGTGCTTTTTAATCCAAAGAAAAAATTTGAGTCTTTTGGTGACATAAGGATAAAATGTCTTCTAAAGCATGCAAGCCAACATCATGAGTGCAAGGAAGGAAGAGAAGGTGTTTTTGACTAATAAAATCTCATCAAAACATATAATGCACTTAAGATTCCATGTAGACAAACATGTGGGGAAATGAATAGGCTCTCTTTGTAGGAGTAAAATAGGTTCAAAGGGAAAACCCAAGAGTCTAACTAAGGACTCATGAGGGATGAATCTATGCATAGCCTAAGAAGCCACAACAAAAATAGACCATGAGTGAGGAAGAAAATTTTGTATCTTCCTAAGACTAAATACTTGAAAAGGAGTGAAGAGAAAACTAGTAGGAGACGAGCTATTGATAGAGAAAAAGTGAAGAGAAAAGAATGACATTGTCAACATTTGGTTGATGAACTTGCTTTGATACAAGGAGTTGATGACAACTTATAGGAGAGTAAAATATCTTTAAAGTCTTACCTATGATCTTGTTGGTGGTATTGAGCATGGTAATAGGTAAAAATGATAGCAAGAGCCAAATTTATTGGGTGGTGCAAAAATCATCTCAATAGTCCTATAAGTAGATAATTGAGAAAAAATGACTAGTGATACCATATGACTTACACTAGCAAGAATTGAGGGGTTGTCTTTGTCCAAGTGGGGAGAGAAAAGGCTAGGATATAGCCATCAATTTGTGGGATTATGTTAAGGGGTACTCTCTTAAGAGCTTGACAACTTTTTCCCTAGGTAAGGGGTCAATCTAACTTAGCTTTATCATTGAAAGAGATGCTCTAAGACATAGCTTAATAATTATTAAGCCTACAATGGGTGAAAATTTCATGCTCTCAAAATGATTTGTGAGAGAACTTGGTTTGCCACTAGAAATGGTAGATCCTCTCTTTTTCCATTTAAGCTTAAAATACATTTTTATTAAAAAATAAAAGTGGTAAAAAGCATGGCACAAGCTTTTGGGTATTGTGCTATGGAAGAAGCAACAATATGAGTTGAAATCTTGCCATTTGTTAGATGCCAACTATTGAATTATCACTATAACTTTGTTGCCTACAACAAGCACACAAATTTTTCAAGATTTTTAGTGCTAACAGCACTGCCCAAAACTATACGTGGCTAGCCAAACAAGGTGCACTAGAATTAGCAAGGATTGTATGAGTTTAAGAAGTAATTAAAGTAAAATTCGCCTCTCGTCCAATGAATCAAGCATGTCATTCTTACCAAGATCACAAGTGAAGGCTATGAGCAATCAAAAAATTCTAGAGGCAACTACATACTATAAAAAAAGATGAAGTATTAAGAGTACACCCATGTTTCAACCATAACTTGAATGTTAAGGCAACGATCATATTTACAACTACATACTATAAAAAAAGCTGAAGTATTAAGAGTACACCTATGTTTCAACCATAACTTGAATGTTAATGCAACGATCATATTTACAAATCAAACTTTGATCTATACATAGACTGATATGAATTGATGGCTACTATAAGTGTATGTGGTTCACTCCACATACTCGTGGCCTTTGGATAAAAAATTAGCTTTATACTAAAAAATAAGTTACATACTATAAATAAGCTACATACCAAAAAAATAAGCTACATACTATAAAAAAAGATGAAGAGTACACCTATGTTTCAACCATAAATTGAATGTTAAGGCAAATATCAAATTTACAAATCGAACTTTGATCTATACATAGACTGATATGAATTGATGGCTACTATAAGTGGATGTGGTTCACTCCACAAACTCATGGCTTTTGGATAAAAAATTAGCTTCCAAAGTATGAACCTTCCCACAAAAGTTATTGTTGTGAATAGCCTTCGATCTCTGTTGGGGAGAGGTAGGACTAGTGGGCAATGGAAGGTCGACTCTAGCTCATATATTGTTGTTGGATTAAGAGCTATGGATATATTATCATTTATGCACTAGAGTGCTTTGATTTGTTATGTGTCATACTATGTAGAGTTTTAGAGATAGTCTACATTAAAATAATTAGAGTCTGTGCAGTCCACCACATATATACAAGGGTATAATAGACTGTCATGATGAGACTCATAGTTGAGGCCTATGTAGAAAACGGGAGACATACATTGCTAAGATGCATATTTTGAAATGAACGTGCATTCATAGCCTAGAGATGAACGATTGCAGTGTTAGCAATTTTAAATCTCAAGAATGAGCGATCATGTGTGAATAGATGCTTAGACAATGTGTATTTAATGTATCATTTGAGGTCTTGAGACATGTGTTGGAAGGTGTGAGACCTTTAGATTGTGGACTCCAGATGTGGTTTAACATTGTTAATTTTGGTTAAGGTCATCTTCACAATATGGCTTCTCCAAACACTTCCAAATAGACCGAGACTAGGTGCAATTTACAAGCATGAAAATATACTCATCTTTCAATTGTCATAATGTTGTTCTCGAGTTGAACAAGATAATCAACTGTCGAAGGCTAGAATAGTCATATGCTTCAGAACAATGTATGCCGTATAGAGCCACAACATTACAAATACCATAGTTTCTGATGAAGTACATCCTGCAATACAAAGGGCACTATTCATCTCACTCGTAGCATCTCCCACACAACTCTTGATGAGATCTTCATACAAGTCAATCGATCGTTGTATCTCTGAAGAGTCCGCCCACTGCTCTAACATCAATCATGCATAATCACAGCACCTGCATGATTCAAATGAATATCAATACATGTCGCAATCATACAGTACAAAAGTACATTGGAAAGGGTTGTTAAGCTAAAAAACATAATACAATACTCAAGTGTCAAGAATCGAAAGTAGTGCTTTTGGAGCTTTCTGTGTGGAGGGTATGTTATCATATAGTGTCGGTAAGCTGTTCCAGCATGAATCCTGTTTAACTTTCATATGCCCTTCGAAAAGTTTTAGTATGCTAATTGTTTCCTTAGTATTACGTATTTGGCCTAGACTCAAGTATTTTGACAAGCTTGCATGGGATAATGTTCCTTTCTCTTGCATCGATTTGTACCCTTCAATAACTTATTGACATCTGAACTTGCTTTGCATGCATCGTGTTGACCTTTCATATGCCCTTTGAGAAACTTTAAATCTGCGGATTATTTCTTTAGTATTACACATTTGACCTACATTGAAATATTTTGACAAGCTTGCACAGAATAACGTCCCCTTCTCTCACAAAGCTTTGTGCCCTCCCAAGATATATCAAATCTGAATTTGAACAAGCTCCTCATTACATGTCTCAAAAGACGAATTGCTTGCTTGTTCAGATTCTTAAAGTTACTGTATTGTCAGTTCAAATTTTCTTAAACCTTCATTTACTTGTATATATGTACGCATTCAGATATGTAGTTGATTATCTGAAGACACAAGATATAAATGTTCTTATAATGCAGGTCTTAAAATGGTCGACAATTGTGGTAAAAAAAGCGTGTGTCCTCTCTTCCTCTGGGTGAGACGTTTTATTCTTAAAACGATCAACATATTTTGACAGAAAATGATCGTATGTTAAGTTTTCAGATCATTGAGAGTTTTGGCCTATGATTCTTTAGAAGGCAAACTTGGGAATTTTTGTGGGTCTAAGCAAAGAATGCTTTTAAAGGCAGTTAGGTAGTTCTTGAGTGCAAAATCAATACGATTGAATTGTAGGATTTTGTGCATTTATCATCATAGACTTGTTTATTTTATCGCTCTTTCCTTCAAGTAAAGAAATAGGTGAACCCAACATCTGTTTAGTTTACTTCAACTCGTTTTTTTTTTTGTGTGGATTGTGGTGATTCCGGTTCTTATTGGCCTACATTTTGAGCTGCTTCCACGTGTTCCAGTGGATGAAAGTCCCGTTTTCTTGCTATATCAGGATTGAGCATTGGGGCTCGTCTTCATACAAATTTGGACAAGATTGGTAGTTTTCTCCCTTGCCATTAAAGTTGGAAGTTCCATGTACAAATTGTGAACCTTTAAAAGTGTGGTGTGGACTAATTATGCACCCTTGAAAAAAATACATGCATCTATCTATTCATCAAAGTATTCCAACCTAATGATGGTTTGAATGGCCCATAATGTTCTTGGAGACATTTCTAAGTGGAAAGGAGCATGGAATTTTGCATTGTGCTTCTCATTCTCTCATTTCCTTGGCATTCCTTCCTTCTACAATTGTATTCTTTGACTAGCCCTCCTCTTTCAATCCATCTATTGGCATTCCTTCCTTCTACAATTGTATTCTTTGACTAGACCTCCTCTTTCCCTCCATCTATTGGCCTTAGGTGTACCTATTCTATGTGTTCTAACCTACCCTCTAGCCTACTGTGCCCTGTCTTTTCCTTGCAACCACTCTCTAATCAGTGTTAACTTTCCTTATTGTTGCATGGTTTTCTGGCATTCCTCCCAGTACTTCTTGTCTCTGTCTTGCCTTTGGAACTTCTTGCGTAGTTACAACCTACATTCCTCTATACCTCATCGTTCCTCTTTGAAATTATAGAGGTAAACTCCCCAATGTTGTCTCTTAATGCTCAAAGTGTACGATTTAGGCTTGTCAATGCCTATGACCGCTAATGAGATATCACTAACATTATCGTTTCACCTTCTAGCCTTCTGAATTGATGCAACAAGAGAGATTGTCTTGCATGTGATGCAATTTCAATCATAATACAAGAATATGTTCAATGCTTTTGTTCCTATGTCACATCCGACAATAAGAGCATTTTATAAGTCTAGATTTTTTTTAATTGAATTATGCCTAACTTTGTTAGGATTTTATGTTTAAATTCAGTTGAATGAATTACAAGCTTGCGTAACAGTAATATGTGTAGTAGGTTGCACATCAAGGTCACATGGTCTGTGCCTGTTGGAGGATGCAAGCTACGCACAAAGCGGCTGCGTCTGAAAAGGCACAAAAAAGAGTGCATTTGTCCCATAAGCAAATGGAAACTATAACAGAACCCACATGTAAGCTCATTTTAGACAATGTACCCTTGTCCCCTGGTACCAGCCCTTTTGGGGTCAAAGGGGAATGATGGCGGGGTGGCTAGGCGGTGGGGATGGGATCCCGCACGACGCGCCACATCATCTACTGGACCGCTCTCTGCTGCCGACAAACTCTAAGTTGGTATCAGAGCAAGTGTTCTGGTCCTGAACGAGCAAGTGGGGGTTTCCTTCACCATGTGCTCTCTTGAGTGGGAGTGTTGGAGGATGCAAGCTACGCACAAAGCAGCTGCGTCCGAAAAGGCACCAAAAAGAGTGCATTTGTCTCATAAGCAAATGAAGACTATAACAAAACCCACATATAAGCTCATTGTAGACAATGTACCCTTGTCCCCTGGTACCAAAGGGGAATGATGGCGGGGTGGCTAGGCGGTGGGGATGGGATCCCGCACGCGGCTTGCAGGTGCGCACGACGGCCACATCGTCTACTGGACCGCTCTCCGCTGCCGACAAACTAAGTATTAGTCGTCAACATCTAGACTAATAATAATTCGCTAAGAATAGATTACCAGATTGAGCAATAGGAGAGTCAGACAGAATGTAGAAAAGCATAGCAATATTGACACAAATCTGAATGCAGAACAAAACAAAGCTGTTATCAGATTAAGTATAGCAAAATATACATGTCAATAATGCAGTGGAGCACAAGACAATAGCGGATGAAACCGCGTGCTCTACAAAGCTAATTCAATCTGTAAAAGGAATGAACCTGTTACTGACAATACAAAAGAATCAATGCACAAGGCATCTACTTCGTCTATCTCTGATAAGCTTCTAATGCTATTATTTTCACACACACTAACTCGAATACGCAAGTGATATTCAATATATACACAATTTTACCTGGAGGCAGATTAAAATAGGATTTAGGAGATTAGAGAAGATAAATCCAACAATGCCATGCCACACATAGGTTTTATTTCAAATAAACTCAAATCAATGTACTATATTTCGATTCTTTCAAATTTCTAGGTTTGAATTACATTGACAGCACACAATTTGTAAGAATTAAAGAAGAGTTGATAATTTAGATCTAGAAGATATGCACGAATTAATGGTTTATTTTAGTTTGACAATAATGAATTGTCTACAAAAGTCAACAATGTCCATCAAAAGAACAACTTGGTATAATACTGTAGCTACCATTT
Organism: Diphasiastrum complanatum; assembly: GCA_029204225.1. Classification (NCBI taxonomy): domain Eukaryota; kingdom Viridiplantae; phylum Streptophyta; class Lycopodiopsida; order Lycopodiales; family Lycopodiaceae; genus Diphasiastrum; species Diphasiastrum complanatum. The sequence goes on from CM055103.1 coordinate 5,011,014, forward strand.
TCAACTCAACAATAGCGGAACAAAACATAGTTATAGGGTTTCTTGTCAACAAAAGATGTTAATTCAAAAAAACTTTTCAACTTCTTCATCTAAAGAAGAAAATAATAAGAAAGTATCAAGTACTAAATGGAGAAGAGCTAGTGACAAATCCTCAAAAGTACATTGTAGAAAGTAGTTGTAAATTTTTTGTTTTACTTTTACTTTTTTAAATTAAAATTAAAATTGACAATTATTCCAAGTGTTTGCTTTTCTAGGCTTGCTCTCATTTCAAATAATTTGTTGGAATTAGTCTCAGTACATAGAGGTGTAGCACTTTCTTGAATCTCTCATTTGTAAGAACCTCTTTGATCTCCATCATCAAATTCTTCATGGATAGACTCTAGTAGCTTTTCTTTCGTATCAGCCTTATGTTGCTCTGGGTTCATCGTTTTGATAGCATTCTATGGCCCTCTAGGAAACCACATAAACAACACTAATTATGGAACACCAGTCAAGCCTCTTTTTCTGAGAGCAAACCCATACTCACCCTTGTGTTGTAAGATTTACTATGGCACTAACAATTCCATCATATGAGTTTGTAGCCATAATGTAGCCTTATATAAAATTTCTTGTTAAAAGCTAGAAAAGGAAGCTACTTTCACTCTACATGCTATGAATGTTAATTTATGCTTGACACATTAAGTAAGAAGACTTCAAACTTAGTATCTTTCATAGTTAAATTTTCATGATACTCACAATGCCCATTTTAACTTGTATGTCCTCATTTGTGGGGAGATCTAGGGGTTGGCTGAGTTGGTTAGCTTGGCATCCAAAGTCTCTTTGGTCCCATGTTCGAGCCTCCCTTCAAAAACCAAGAAGCTAACCTCTTATTGAAGGACAATGTCCTTTTTTTTAATGTGCAACTTGAATTATTACTTATTTACAAAATTTACATGAGCTTTTGTAAGGAAAAAGTAAAGTGTTAATTGTACATACATTAATTGGGCCTCTCTATTGATGTTCAAAAGATTAAATTGAAAACTTATCTAGTAAAGTACTACTATAAGAGAACTAAAAAGAGTAAACTAGCATTTGCAAAAAATGTATGAGTTTTGGCCACCTAGACTTGCCACATGGGTGCCAACGTGAAGACATTTCATAGCTTTACTGCAAGCTTCGCTCTTGTTTGAGGTTACTTTTGCTTAAATTTCCCCTTCGGGGTGTATATATCTTTTTCATCAATGTACCTTACTAGTTTTTTCTATGAATAAATGCACCAGGGTATTTCTTCATCTCATAACACGTATGCATCTAAAGGTCAATCTACAATAGAAAAACACGAGCACACAAGTGTTCGATGGACATACACAATATGTTCAATAAACATACACATGAGCACACAAGTGTCGATGACATACACATGAGCACACAAGTGTCGATGACATACACATGAGCACACAAGGGTTCGATGGACAAACACAAAGGACAAAGAATATTTAGGTAGATATGAGAGAGGGGAGACAAAAACTCAACAACATTGCACAATTGAAAATTGATACTCTTAAGCTTCCTATAAGGTTTAAGGGTACGTCTTGGGATGGACATAAACTAGCAATGAAAATGACTATCATCTATGTGAGAGAAAAGGAATAAGACCTTGAAGGGGCCAAGACGGCCCAGCTTCTATGTCATATGAAAGGAATTTGAGAGGAGCCCTCATCATTCTTTATAAAATCTTTTCCAAATTATCTCGGTTTTTTAAGGACTATGACTTATAAAAGGGTTTTATGTGCTTGTACAAAAAATTGTATGATACCGTTTCAAAGATTCTAGTATTATACTTTGCCGGCCTTCGTGAAACACAACTATATTATTGTTCTTAGTCTGGCTACACACTAGGTGACATTTGGAAGGGGAGTCGGCTTTCAAGGCCGTTCCGTCAGGGAAGGGCCTTCTGCTAAGGGCAATAAGCCCAAGGCGGAAGGCCTTTTCCATGGTTTCACCATGAAAGGCACATTCGTGGGCGTGAAAACAATTTTACCTTTTTTTTACCATAAAATTTTTTCACACGTCTCCCACAGAGATCGGTGCCTCCATTTCCTTTGCTAAAAATTAAAAATTCATTTTACGTCAAAGTTTTACTAAAAGAACAAGTTGAAAAAAAAATCAAAGGAGACTTATTACTTCCACGTGCGTGGTCACTGGTCAGTAGGCCTGTGTTTTAGCCGGCGTGGGCCACGCCTGAGGCGTGTGAAATCAGCATTTCACTTTTACATCACTTTTCGTGGGTGACGGTGGGGGAAGGGTGAAGTGAAGAAAGGAAAAGAGACGCGCCGTCTGTCAGACGACGTGTCGCAGAAAGAGTGGAAAGCTACTAATCCTAATTAGTGGGCCTTGATCTGGGGATCAATTCAGAAAAAGACCAGAATTCTCGGAGGATTAACAAATTGCGAGGTAAACAGAAAAGGGCGAGCAAAAACAGAGAGAGAGAGAGAGAGAGAGAGAGAGGGAGAGGGAGAGGGAGAGGGGGAGAAAAGAAAGAAAAAGCACGAGAGAAAGGGAGAGAGCAGGTGGGGAGGTTGCATAAGAAAGCAAAACTGAAGATCCTTTCTTCTCTTGGATTTTTGTGCAGGCCGTTTCCTTTTTTTTTGGGAGAGAGGAACGAGAGGCCGCGTAGATGCAAGCGCTGGGCTGATATTCGCACCAAGAGCAACAGCGAGAAGCACAGGATTTTGTTTGGAAAGAGGCTTTTTATTACAGAAACTCATCATCAATTATCGTTGCACTTGTTTGGAATCGGTTGCAAATAGAGTGACATAGGAAGCGGGAAAGGGGGAAGCCAGGAGGTTGTCGTTGCCAATAGTCGTCTCGCCACTTTTTGATCATTGAAAAACCTTGTTTGGTTCAGATTTTGTAAAGATGAGATTCGATGCATGGTTTTATTAAGTTGGCATGAGATTTAGTGAACCTATTGGGCAGGGATGAGCGTCATCCCTCGGCTCTAATCTGATCGGTTCGCGAGTCTCGATCTTTTGCCTTAAGAAGCAGGTCTCCTACATAGCATGCACGGCGTAAGTCTTTATTGGAAGCGATAAAATGCATCATTGGTGTTTAAATTTCGTGAAAGAATTCGTGTTATGGTGGTCTGTGTATCTGTTTCTTTAGATGCTACAGGATTTGGCGATGGCTAGTTACAGTAACACGGCTTCAATCAGGAGTTGGCTTATCTGGAGAAGCAGGCGGCTGATGGTACGCAGCCGAGTATGCAAGATGTTATGTGGTCTCTGATGTTCGGGACTTCGGATGCTCGTCTTCGAGCGGCCCGGGAGGTTCGAAAGTTGACGAAGACATCATCCAAAAGCAGAGCGTATCTAGCTGCAGCCGGTGTCATCATGCCACTGGTGGCCATGCTTAAGTCATCATGCGAAGAGTCTAAGGAGGCAGCCCGTGTTAGCCCTTCTTAACCTGGCCGTTGGCAATGAGAGGTAGATCGATCTCCTTCATTTTCTCTTAATATTTTTCTGTAATATCAGGCTGGTGTTCTAATATATATCAAAGTAATAGTATCAAAGCTGTCTTATCAGAGTACCTAACTTTTTTTTTTGTAGAATAGAATTTGTAGATCTGGAAGTTTATATGTTCGCACACTTCTGAACCTTACAACGAGCTTGGATTTTCCTTTTGTTGGACTCCTGTTTCTTTCATAATCGCACGTGTCGAATCCTCTCCTGTTTGGGGACTGTAATGGTTATTAAGATCCAATTTTATTAAACGACGTGTTATTGTGAAGGCTTTGAGATGCTTGTTTTCTGTTTCCGTAATGAGATCTTTGTTGGATACCGGATTGAGTATTCGAACAAAGTTCAGTCTGCTTCACCGTTTCTACGAACGGGCGTTTTGCCGTTTCTGAGCAAATTGCAACATATTTTGGCAATTCCAGTAGACATAAGTTCAATCAAGTTATGCATGGTGGATCCAATCAACTGCGTAGGTTTTATTATCAAAGACAAAGGAGATTGATGGTGCTCGCTTGGTGGTTGTTTTCCATTCATTTCAGCATCTAATTCTCAGAATAAGAAGACTCAATGATATTTTACCGTTTTGACTGGATGAGGACTTGATGTCACCACTTGATTTGAAATTTAGCGTATTAGACATTTTTTATCATTATGCTAACATTTGTTTTACAAATTTGACTATGTTGCCTGCTGGCTTACAGAAACAAGCTGAGGATCGTAAAAGCCGGAGCTATTGGGCCTCTGGTGGAGCTTTTACAATCAGAAAATCTCTTTTTAAAGGAAAGTGCAGCGGCTGCAATCTACACACTCTCTGCTGCATCCGTAAATAAGCCCTTACTTGGAGCTTCAGGTGCAATTTCTCTACTTGTTGACATGGTGAAGTCCGGAAGTCTTCAGGGGAAGGTCGATGCAGTAATGGCTCTTTACATCTATCCACATACCCAGACAACCTTACTCCAATTCTTGCTGCCGGAGCAGTCGGTCCCCTGTTGGCTCTCTTGAAAGGATGCAAGAAGTCATCAAAGGTAGCCGAAAAAACTACATCACTCTTAAAGTCTATTGTTGCATTTGAAGAAGGAAATTCTGCCTTGGGAAAAGAGGAAGGAGGAATACTTGCTTGGTCGAAGTGCTTGAAGACGGATCTTCTGCGAAGCAGGGAAAATGCAGTTGGCACGTTACTTCTTCTTTGTGAGAGCAATAGATGTAGTACAGGCAGCCATCTTGCTGGAAGGAGCAATTCCAGGGCTCCTAGATCTGACAGTGCAGGGTTCCCTCGAGCGCAGCAGGAAGAACTCGCTTTTGAGATTGTTGGAGAGATTCATCCCTCGATCTTCAAGAGGACATCTCCTTCTGCTATGCTTGAAAGCATTGTCTATGAATCGCGTCTCATATGGTTGGTGAAGACAGCGGCATGAGATCCCCAGAATGATTCTCACAGAGATGTGCACTGAGCATGGAACAGAATATGAGAACTTTGCAGTAGAGGGATATTCTGGTAACTTACCGTCTGATCTTTCTCTTTCCAGTTGATGCAAAGCTTGATCCTAGTGACTCTGCAACGTTTTTCTTTCCAATCAGCTCGGCCTTGTCAAGCTAACTTCTGATATGTGATCGGGTTTGTATTTGTGAAGTGGGGGTGCTTCACATGTGCTTTTCTGTACAGAGAGGAACATTTAGAGAGTCCTAGCCTGGGTGATGTAATTTTTTCTTGAGCTAGATGTATTATAACAAAGGGTTT